>JADBJO010004723.1:35000-87500 GCA_016801955.1 Conus betulinus
TTTTTCTCTGGTGAATATTTCACGGAATAAAAATTCGTACAAAAATTGCACAAATCTGTCTCTTCTTTTACTCATAGTTTCGTATGAAGTTTTCCCTTAGCACTCATTCACATCCAAACAATCTTCAAGTAGATCATTCCAGTCAATAGTATTACAGAACTCTCGGTCTGCATAATTTCCCTTACTTATTAGGTGGTACTGCTAAACTTTCTTTACCTTCGTGTCCTGGGTCAGCCCAGAGACAAAACAGTGAGGAACTGCACAACTCAGTGTCACATGATGACTTTGACCCAACGGTAGAAGGTCAGATAAATCAGTTAAGGTCAGATGGATCAATTATTATTATTACCAAGAATTATCTTTATATAGAACGTGATCGAGAGTGTTTGCGTGTTGTAGATCTCTAAAGTGTGTTGGCTTTGACAGTTGAAGTAGATAATTTCCATTCACAGTCTCTAAAAATTAACTAGATAGATGTTCAGAACTATGGGAGCGGTTTTTTTGTTCTTCCAGTTAATTTTCGGAAAATTGAAATCGCTGGTTTTAATGATTGTCTTTAACAGATGCTGAAAGATACCCCCTTTTTAGGCTATGTTATTCGGAACTTAAATTTCGGGTACAGAGGCATTTGATGATCTGGAGATCGACGTAAAAATAAATTGTTGCTTGCTACTCAGAATTAAAAGATCCGTGGTGTACATTCCATGTCGTGTATCACACACAGTGAAACATATCGTTTTAGAGTGTTGGGACTTGCATGATGTGAGACATAAACACTTTGCAGCAGACTCCATGAAATCCTTGTTCAGAGATGTCCCACCTGATGCGATCTTTGAGTTTCTGAGGGAGATTAAAAATTTTAATTTGATCTAAGAATTTATGGAGGAAACATGTAAACAAAATTTCAAGTGTATTTTGGAAGGTGTGTGAATGATTGTGTGTGTGTGTGTGTGTGTGTGTGTGTGTGTGTGTGTGTGTAATGAGTTAACTTCAACGCAGTGTCATCCATGATATGACCGTTTGTGGTCGGCTGGGCTAACAATACCATCACCATTCCTAGAATTTTAAACACCAAAAGTTCTTGTCTTCTTTTAGGATTCAATAAATTATGGATAAAGGCCATTACCTCCACCTACCCCATCCCCCTTGCCAAAAGGGCGTGACAGAGGTTCAATGTTCTGAAAACACTGGAAGCTAATCATTGTCATTTCTTGACACTTTAGGATGGGTCTTAGTTGGTAGAATGATACCATGTTTCATTTATATGATTATAGATTCTAATTCACTCATTTTACTCGATAAATTATCAACTTTGGTAGAAATACATTTCAAACGCTTACTTGTTGAGTTGCTATAGCTATCACACACACACACACACACACACACACACACACACACACACACACACACAGAGAGAGAGAGAGACAGAGGGAGAGAGAGAGAGAGAGAGAGAGAGAGAGAGAGAGAGAGAGAAATAATTATTTAAAGAAGTAACATGATTCAAGTTATTTAAACTTGATTTGCGTTTCTTCATTATGAGTCAACGAATGCTGTTGAGTAATTTTACACTGTTTGGCACACCTTTTTTTTTGTTGTTTTTTTTTGTCGGAAGAACTGCTCTTCGCATATCACATCTTTCTCCGTTTCAGTCTTCTCTCCGGCAGAAGATGCCTGTCTGCTTCTCTTTCTCTTGGGACTTTATCTGCAAAAAAAACACAAACTTTTTGTTTTAATCTTTACTTTACCATTTTTTTCTGTGTCTTTTTTTTTTTTTGTCCTTTTCTTTGGCTGTTGAGATTTTTCATGTTTAGCCCTCCCTCCCCCCTCCAATTATTTTGTTTCTTAGATCCCTTGAGAGATATTTTAATCGATCTGGTTTTGCTTGCCTCGTTCACTCCAAAGCGGATCACTGTAGTAATGACTTTTTTTGAAACACTTGATCTTTGAATATATTGAGAGCATTGAAGGTTTTCGTGACCTGAGAACCTTAGCCCATCCCCATCTTTCTTTGGACTTCAGCTGTTAGTCACTGCAAATCATAACAGTTTCAAGTTTGCACTGGACCATTAAATTTCAATTTTCACCTTTTATCAGCAGTTTTTTTTTTTTTTTTTACATGCATTATGGGTGTGTAGTTAATTGTAAACACTGTTTCCGACGATCAGATTTGTTTGGATAGCAAAAAAAAAAAAAAAAAAAACAACACCCGAAAATGCTGGGGAGGACCCAGAGAAGCACTGTCTTCACCTGCCTTTAGAGCAGTCCTGTACCACCTTGGAGGCCTGCGCTGTGTTGACGATGGGTACAGGCACGTGCAGGACACTCCATTAAGATATCAAGGGACATAACTGCTCTTGAACAGAGGTAAATCAGACTACAGGATGCAACTCATAACAGCCTTAAAGCAGCATCCCCATGGGTGTACCAGCCCGTATTTCATGACTGCAGAGCCCACCGTCGAAAAAAACACCACTCTCCAGCTGCCGAGCACACCCCACAGACCCAACTACCCCTGCCCACGGACAGATGAAGACAGTGCCACTCCAGACACAGCCAAACTTTCGACGGTCTTATGTGCCCTCAAGAGATTGTTTGGATAGCACAGATTACCGCGTCGTGTCGTCAAGCAGATTACATGATGTGTGACGTCAACTTGTCTCTTTGTTATCATTTATATTTGATATTATATTTGTAGTATTCTAAAAACATGTCAACAGTAGTGGCTGATGGGCAATTTTTTGTAGTTACTTTCAGTTTGTGTTCCGAAACTATCAAGTAAAAATCTAAACACGTGGATCCACACTACGACGGGTTTTCATTTTGTTCTGCACACGACACTGAAGTTTGTGATCGCGGAAGAAGCTCAATCGACAACTTCCTGGTAGCCACTTTGAAGACTAGCTACGAGCAGTGTATCGTAAGCCAAAGGCCAAACCACGTTAACGTACCAGTTCTTGTCCGATCACCGAAGTTAGGCAACGTCGGGTCTGGTAGGTAGTACTTTGATGTGTATCAGTACTATCACTTGAAGTATCGTTAGTAATGTTGACTGTACATACTTTGTAACAGCTTGCCGCGACTGAAGGTAATGTCTGGATTATTACTGTCGATTGGAAGCGTTAAATCATCCGGTTATGATGGTTGAGTGCGAGTTTTTGTACACTGACAGCTATACTTGAACCAGAAGTAATAAAAACGAGCCACAAACATAAAGGACATCTGACTCGAAAACTATTGCAACCCATTTATCCGGCACAGATGCAGGCAAGAGCCAAAGAAGTACACAGGACAGAAGAAACAAAGATCTTCGATCCGTCAAGTCATGTGAGGCAATACATAAAAAGAAGATTGTGTCAGAAAGAAAACTGAAGTGTGGATCTCAGTGCAGTTTACATCTTTGAAAGGGGAAGGAAAGCTCTTTCTAGAGATACCAAACTGTATTATTTTAGGAAATGTCAAAAAAAAAAAAAAAAAGAAAAAAAAAAAAAAAAAAAATGGCCATATTTTTAGAACTAAATCCTCGTCATGTGATCATAACCACATACAATAGCACAACATTCTTTCCCAAAAAGGCATGGCTCATGACGTTGCAGATCACGTGAGATCAAACTGTTAGGGTTTGTGCAACTTTTAGAAGGCTTTTAGTAGGGTCGATCAAAGCCTTCTAGTACTGATACTTTACATTTTGGGGGATAGGTGTGGGGTGAGAGGGTGGCCAAGGTGGGGGATCGGGGAAGAGGAAGATCAAGAGATGAATAGCGGACTTCCTGTGTGAGACTGAGAGAACTGAAGAACATCCTTGGTCAGTAAACTTTAAACAGTCTAAACGTCAACTGCCACAGACTTCTTCAGAAAGGTTCTGGCAGAACTTTAGCCCATAAACTAGCTCCATCGTCAACCCCATCACTTCCCATCCCACCCTCGCCCCCCGCAGGTTGTGGCAGTAAATCAACATTATCCATGACTGGCCATGACAACCTTCTCTCTCTCTCCATCTCACTTGAGCTTTCTTCTTCAGGACCTCTTTACTTTACCTCGGTCATAACAGTAAAGATCAGGATTCATTGTGGTCACTATCAGTACCAGGAAGAATAGAAAATGATTTTTGTCTTTAAATGTTCACAATGGAGAGACAGACAGGAATACTGTGACCAGCAAGGGAATGAATTGCAGCATATTTGTAACAAAGTTACTTTTTCTGACAAAACATTTATTGTTGCAAGGCCATGTGGGCAGTGCAATGGACTTCCCGCAGTGGTGATAAAAAAAATATTTAAATAAATGTGGTGATGATCCCATCTTTATCATATATTATCAAAGTTTGCATAAAGACAGAAAAATGATTTGTAAATGTATCATATGACAACAACATGCCTGTATGTATGAAACTCATTGTTTTCTTACCTAATTTTCATGATGATGATGTCTTAACCACAGGTATACTGATAATGTAATGGCTAAGAATTTGTGGATGATCATGGATAATATGTGAACATCATAGAACTATCCAGTAACCTCTATGACAAGAGAAGTGTGTGTGTGTGCATGTGCGCACACATGTGCATGTGCATTGTATGTTTCGCTTTTTTTTTCTTTCTTGTGTACCACTTGAATGGCATTACCTTTATCTATTCATTCCAATTCTCCATCCACATCACATCAGGTGTGCCTTGTTTATATGCCAGTTGATAGTTATAACACTTTTATTTTACTTGAGTAAAGAAGGCCAGCTTTCTTTCAAACATGCAAACCATTCCAGACTGGGAAGGATATGCAGCCAGGTGCTGCATTAGGGCTGAAAGGGTTACAGTTGATAAGGTCATAATGGCCTCAGTAACATTCAGTATCTCACAGAACATGAACAGAAGAAAATGCATAACAAATTTTCTCTTGACCATCGTGATTATATCTGCTGAGTATGTAGTAAATATTGAGTGAGTGAGGAATTAATTGACCAAGAAGGGGGTTTTTTTTTTTTTTTTTTTTTTTTTTTTTAACCCAACCTCTTGACAGAGAAATCTGCATGCAAGGTTTGAAAATGCATTGAGTTTTTCAGTCTTGTTAGTTTCTTTTGAAATATTGCTATATCAGCAACCCTCTTTTATTTCGAACATGTACTAGTAATGTTTGAGAGAAAAGTAAGATTAAATAAAGGCTGTTAGTGTTATTAGTACTGATGTTAACGTCCGAAAGGGGCACATCCATTGGGGAAGGGGAGTGGGGGGGGGGGGGGGGGGGGGGGGACGCTTCCATAACATGGGTTACTGTCAAAATCCAGCAGGTGATTGGTATCAGTAGTTTGATTTCTTTCGCTGTTAACTTTCAAAACTTAATTTTACCAGCTATGGACTGTTTTCATTTAATAAACAAAATAAATGCAATTCTCAAGCACTGCCCCCCTCCCTAGTCCCAGCGCCAAAGTAATCTTGTGCATAGAAACCATCGTTTTTTAGTTGTATTTTTATATATATAGGGGGTTTTGTGATAGCATGATGTTGAAAAGGCTATACACATTTGATCTTTGCTACCCAGCTTTGGTCACACATAAACTTTCCAAAGATAAATACTTGCCAATTTAGAGACGCAAGTCCAACTTAGAATCAACCATTTGACTACACCGCATATGACACTAGCAATAGATCTGAGCCAAGAAACCAGCCAGCACAGTGGAATCACATTCTGTGGTGAGACTGTGGTTTTAGTTAATTCAGAGTGTAGCTCATGCACATATGTGTGCAGTCTGTGTGCATGGCTAGATAGTTTGTACTGTATGCAATGATACTTGAACAGAAATACATGTCAGAGGTGGAGGGTTTGATGGAGCAGAATGGGGACACATGGGAAGAGGAAGAACCTTAGTTGGGGGGGGGGGGGGGGGGGGGGGGGGGGCAACCGAGAAGACAGTATGTATAGAGTGACTTAGGAACAGGGGGATGGGGTGGTAGTGGTGTAACCAACAGCCGCCCCCTTTCCTGCCCTTACCCCTTCCCTTCACCCCTCCCTTCCTCTATCCCTTCTTCCCCTCCTTTCTCCCCTCTCTTTCTGTCTTCCTGAACAGAAAGGGACAAGGGGGTGGAGGTGGGAGGGCAAAATGCAGTATTGGAGGTTGAAAGTTGAGGTGGGAATAATGCAGTATATCGAATGCAGTAGTTGTAAATATGTAATCTTGACATTATTGTTAAACTGACAAATATTGTCTCAGATTCTTATTCTTTAATTTAAAGTAGTTAGATGAATTGAACATTACTATAATTATAAAAAAAAAAAAGGATAATCTTACACTCTTGCATTCACGTGATTTACAGATTGAATTGACATTATGGCGGATGCACCACCACCACCTTACAGTGCAGTGGCAGATCAGAAAGCAGGGCCATACCCACCTGGTAGGTATGAGGGGCATATGATAAAATTGTTTCCTTTCTCTTACCCGAATTGTCAACCGTCATGTTCATCCCAATTGTGTGTGTGTGTGTGTGTGTGTGTGTGTGTGTATGCGCGCGCGCGTGTGTGTGTGTGTGTGTGTGTGTGTGTGTGTGTGTGTGTGTGTGTGCGCGTGTGTGTGTGTATGTAGGTACGTGCTTGTGTGCTTGCTTGTGTGCGTGTGTGCATGGATGGTAAACTGTAAATCTAAAATTTTCAACAATATTTTCATGTTACTAAATTCTAAATTGACTTTTTCTTCAAGATTGTTATTACTTACTTTCATTGCTTTATACTCAGTTGAAAGGCATTCTGTTGTATGTCTGTATTGTAACAAATGGTGACTAAAAGTAAGTCACACATTTCATCAAGGTTAGTCCTACAGTGTGATTTAAACTAAGCAGTGGTGGAAATGTTAAATATATTTCCAAATGTAAAACTAAGGTAGACCACAAAATAGATGAATATTACAAAAATGTTGTGAAGTATAAGTAACGCTGAGGTAAAGTAGCTAATTAAACAGTCTTTCATGTTTCATATTTCAGTTACAACAGACATGTACAAAAATCAAAAGATTTTCATCATGCATTTTGATACTATTGCCAAAATGATAGAAAATAGGCAGGAATCAGGGGAAATCTAAATACATGCATAAAGTATAGTAAAGTATCATGTATGTTTTATCATATAAAACTGATACACAACACCAAAATGTTTTATGATGGCAGTTTGTATAACATGTCAGTGACCAATCTGAAAAAACAAACAAACAAAGAAAAAACCAGTATCAAGCATGAGAAGCTTGAAATTTTCACCCCAGGTAAGGAGCAGGTGGGAATGAAGCCTTGCCAGGTGCCTGCTGTGCAGTAAGGAGGAAAGCAGAGAGAAAGTGTTTCCTCTGTTTATGAATGCATTATGAAAAGCAGCTGGATTATTTCATGCTGTGCACCAGGGAGGGGGAGATGAGAGATGATGGTGAATTTGGTGTGTGGCAGGAAAAGGGCTGAGTCAATAGATGGAAAAGAGCTTATGCCTGGAGAGCACTAACAGAGTGGCTCAGCTCTAAGCAAGCTTTTTTTTTTTTTTTTTTTTTTCGTTTGTTCAGAATGTGTGTGTGTGTGTGTGTGTGTGTGTGTGTGTGTGTGTGTGTGTGTGTGTGTGTGTGTGTGAGTGAGTGTGCGTGGTGTGCGTCGTGCGTGCGTGCGTGCGTGAGTGCGTGCGTGTGGAATGTGTGGTCATAGTGTTTGTGTGGGCATGTGTGTGTGTGGGGTGAGGATGGGATGGGTGTAGGTGTATCAGGTAGCTCAGCTATCAGCAGGCTGTTATTTTCTTCTGAATCATCTGTCTGAATGTGTGTGTGTGTGTGTGTGTGTGTGTGTGTGTGTGTGTGTGTGTGTGTGTGTGTGTGTGTGTAAAATTGAATTAGCATGCTGCTTTTCTCCTTCTCCATTTTTGCCACACATCATTTGCTCTTCATCTTGATGTGACGTGAATTCATCACATGTGAGTCACAGGCATCATGTCTTTTGTTGTTATTACTTTTTTTTTTTTTTTAAAATTAGGATTGTGTCCACTATAAATGAAGCTAGATTTTTTTTATTATAAATTATTATCTCAAGCAGCTAAATTCTGGCACCAAAAAATGTAAGTCAGTCAACTTCCAAACAGATTCATCTATATTTAGGTGCTCACAGCCGTATTCTGTTGCCTATGAAGAATGTTTAATTTGTACAGTATATAGGCATCACATTGTTTTGTCACAGAGCGGGTTTTCTATGGATGTGAGAAGCAGGTAGTGGCTTCAGAACAGGAATTTGGAATATGATGGATGTTACAGGTTGATTATGATAAGACCAACAGCATGGGATGTCTGTTTGGCATCAGTGTTGTGTGCAGATGGAACTGAAGGGATAATAGTGCCAGTGTCAGCATCACACTTTGCTTTTGCTCCTGTTGTATGCTTTTGGAGGGAGGGGAAGGGGGGAGGAGGGAGGGGATAAGCTTCTTGAAATGATTGCAGAAAGAACAGGCTTTAGCCAAGAATGTCCTTGGAGTTGATGAAACTGTTTCAGGATCATGTCTTTGATTAGTAAGTTTTGAGGATGGAAAGTTATTACAAGAGGTTTTTGTCCTTTTGAGCGAGAGTTTCATCATGAGAAATGAGACCGACATGATTGGACATTTTTTTTTTTTCATTCTGGACATTTGATGGGTAGCCCCTGCTACAGAAAAAAGAAAAAAATGGTCTTGATCTGTGTTTGGAAATGATTTTTGTCCCAGCATACCTCTGATCGCACATACATTTAGTGATTAGAATAGTGGAATGTTGTGCTGGGAGATGGCTGGAAGAGTATAAGAGGAATGAACAAAACTCAGTTGGTATATGCACTACAGATGTGGTGTGGCTGTCAGAGTAAGGAGGAATGGAAGGCTGAGCCAGGATGTGAATGAAAGAAAGATTCAGATGAAAATGTAAAATATGTTTATTGCAGGTGTTCTCTAGCGACCTTGTAACTGATATTTTCACATGTTTAAATAATTGAAAAAAGAAAAACTGTTGTAGAAAATTTGGGTAATTGTGCATTAACAGTGACTGATTGCTTTAAAACTGCATGGCAGTTGGATAAATGTGTGAACAGAGGAAAAATTCCCCAATCTTTTCAGTGGTGTACTGTGTCGTATGAATATGCGGATTTGAGCTTTACTACACTTTGTAGTTCACATAAACAAATCCCAAGGTTTTCAAAGCTGGAGATATGGGGGAAATAAAATGTACTATGACAATTATCATATGGCAACTTATTAAGTAAGACAGTTGCATATTACAGTCTTTAGATGAAAGAAGAAGCATGCAGGTCAATACAAACAAAAGAGCAAATTAAACAGTTTCCAATATGAATTTGATGTGTGTGTTAAAATGTATGTCATTAGCAAACTGTAACAAAACATGACGTGTAACATTCTAGAAATTGCTGCATAATCAGGAATGAAATGAAAACAGTTTGAAAGAGGCAAGCAGTATTGCAAAAATGGATGATGCATAAACTAGCAAAACAATTCTTAAATCTATCTGTATGTCTTTCTGTCTGTCGGTCTGTATATTTGCTTGTCTATCTATCTGTCTTGTTATGTTTGTGAATCTGTCTTTCACAGTATCACTATCACTAGTATCAGCCTGACTGTCGGTCTTTCTGTCCACCTGTTTATGTCTGTCTGTCTGTCTGCCTGTCAAGATATGATTTGTGTATCAGAGATATGTTTGCCTGAGAAATAAATATTATCTATGGGGAGAGAGAGTAGGTACATTACTGAATGCCTGAGAAATAAATGATTTCAGTAGACAAAATGTGATAAATCTGTGTGTGTGTGTGTGTGTGTGTGTGTGTGTGTGTGGGTGCATGATCTGATATGTGTGTGTGTGTGTGTGTGTGTGTGTGTGTGTGTGTGTGTGTGTGTTGTGCATATGGAAGAGAGAAATGGAAGAAGAGGGGAAGGAAGAAGGTGTTTGGGAGGAGCAGGATGGGACATTTTGAGCAGAGGATGGATTGAAGCACAGAAAGAAGGGAGGGGGTGTGGGAGGATCAGGGCGAGTAGAGAGAAGAAAAAAAAAGAATGAAACAAGAGTGGAGAAAAAGACTTAAATATTTGCACATAAATAATAGAGTGAGATCACCAGAGAGCTACAGAAACAGAGTGTAAGGAAGAAAAACAAAGAAATGAGAAACAGATGCTTGGGCACAAAGCAAGAAAGAGAGATAACGAGAGAGAGAGTGAATGCAGTTTTTTTTTTGTTGTCTCATATATATTGCCCCCAGATGATTGACCAATAACAAAACGTCTCATTATAGATATATTTTATGCCTAGTAATGACAAAAGCATCAGAAAATATGAAGTCTGGTCGATTCTCCTGTTCCCCCCTCCCCCCCCCTGCACCCCCCACCCCCACCTATCTAGTCAGATATAGATCCTAGTGGCAGGTTTAAGTGCTCTTACCTTGGTTTAGCTCTATTTTAGGCCATTGAAAACCTTGTGAATGCCTGTTATATATGATGTTTTAATGGCCATGATTATGCTTCTCAGAAAAACTTGTATCATCATGCACTTGTGTTTTATGTTCCAGATTTTGACCAACTTGTTACATAAGAGATTTACCACTCAGCACTGAAGCATCTTCCCTAGAGAGTAAACACTAAAACAGTCATTCAGAAAACAAAGAAAAGTTAAAGGAAGACTGTCAAACAAAAGGTGCTTTGCGCAAAAATGTTAGTTGTTGGGTTGCATGAGAACACCATCCATTAATAAGAATATTAATTTTAGGCAGGTAAAATTGGGGAAGCGGTCCCCCCCCCACTTTTTTTTTTTTTAACCTATCTTTATTTCCTTTTGTTTTAGCTTTCGGGAGGATATTTAGCTTATGTTCACAGTGATAATTATTGATCTTTCAACTTGCAATCAGTAACATATTCCATTAATATATGAAATGCACCAGATTCATAAAAAGGATTGAGAAAAAAAATTGGAGGAGCAGATGACCCTGACAGTGATCTTGCAGATGAAGAGAAATCATTTGAGACAAGGATTCCATTTGATTTGCAGATCTTCATCATTTTGCGTGATGATAAAGAAGAAAGAGTTATGGTTTACAAGTAACACTTCAAACTTAAAACAGATGTTGATTTGTGTGGTTGTTTACACATTATCACACTGTTTCAGGTGCTTGGTTACTGTCTCTCATGTGTCTTTGCATACATAAGTTCTTGTTTTGCAGCTCAGGGTGGCTACCCTCCTCCAGCAGGCTATGGTGCACCTCCTCCACAGGGAGGCTATCCTCCACAGGGTGGCTATCCCCCTCCTCAGGCTGGATATGCCCCTCCCCCGGGGGGCTACCCTCAGCCAGGGCAAGCTTCCCACAGCACGGTGGTGGTGACCCAGCCTACTGTCGCTGTGGTTCAGGGTAGGACACAGCTTTGTTGTGGGAGAGGGATAACATCAAGTGAAGATACCCTGGGTTGTGCTGTTTCAGAATGGGGATAGGTGGCCTCCAATAGTCAATTGGTTTGTAAAAAACATAACTTCATGGGGTGATTGTAAAAATGTAGGTATAAGGAGGAGAAAAGATGTGGAGACTGTAATGAGATTAGAGAGACGCTGGCTGAGTCGATTTGTGTGTGAAGTAGAAGGAGCGACAACCTTTACTTGGTTGATAAAATGTAGTATATCGTGATCTAGTATCTTATCAGTATTTGTATCAGAGAGTTTTAATCATCATGTTGTTTTTTTGAGCAGTGAACTCCTCTTTTATGCTATGTCAGGATTTGAGAGTCATTAATGTCTTAATTGTTTGGGTACAGGAACTCCATTGATAATTCTGTTAAGCATGGAGAAGAGTGGGTAATGACGTTTCCATGTCGTTTGTATGCAGTTATTGATAGTCTATATGTTGTTGATGTGTTATTTTCAAAAGTGTACAATGGAAAATGGGCGAAACCTATTTTAATGATGTGACCACCCTGATACAGCCACATGAGGGTGGCTGGAAAAAAACAATATGAGTGAAATAGAATTGTAAAAGAAAATCTTGCCTTAAGCCAGATCCCCTTTAACCTTTCAACAACCAACTTTTTTTTTTGCACAACTCTCCGTAACTACTTATTGTAGAGTGTCAAAAGACATTTTTAAACTTTATTTTTTTTTTTTTTTCATTACATCAAGAAAAATATTAACATATATAAACCATATCAAACTCATTTTCTGGTAAAGCTTAAATTTTTCACAGCCCGTTGGTTATAGGGGCCATGAACTGTAGAGGTCTTGGGCTTGTTGTGTAAATGAGAGCAGGGACTGTAAAACGCTTATAGCTTAGTCTCTAACCCAGGACAGATGCTATGTAAGTACTCTTTGTAATAGTTATAATGGTAGTGATACTAATAGCATGCTTTATGGAAGTAGTGTAGGTCATTCATATTAATTAGACAGGCTCATTTGGTATTTTCAAAGTAAAGGTGGGAAGTTGAATCAGAGCCATTTCAGCTCTCATTCCAGTGGTGAAATGTTTATGATGTGAGTGTCAGAATTTGGATGTTGCCTTGAATTGTTGGAACTCAATCCATAAATCAAGAATGGCCGATCACAGAGATTATGATTACTTTATACTGAATGTGTAATCTGGCGTGTCCTGATCCCTGACCACCATCCCAACCACCCTCCTTCCTTCACCCTTTCTGATCTAAACCCCTCCCTCCCCCGTTCCCTCTACTACTTAGGACATAACTCCAGATTACTCAGCTGATGGGTAATGAAATGTATGAAATGAAAGAAAACATGCAGTGAATATTTCGGGACTATTTGTTAACGCTTTTGTTGCACATAATTCGCTTATTGAGGTCTTTGTTACAGACATTTCATGAATCTCCTGTGCGCACCCAGTGCCCCCATTGCCGAGCAGACATTGTCACAGCCACTCAGTATGAAGCTGGGACCTTTTCGTGGCTGATGTGTGTGTCATCCTGTGCTTGCTGGGGTGAGCCGTCCTGCTTTGTCACAGGACAGTGTCATTTTGTGTCTGCAGTTCCCAAATGCAGGATGTTGAAATAGTATTGTGCATCTTTCTTGTGATGTTCCATGTAATACATGCGGTGATTAATTTGCGCTTTTTTAGTCGCTGTTCTGTTCACTTACAAACCCACAGACACACACATGTGCGCACGCCATGTGAGCATTCATGCATGCACTCACGCAAGCACAGGCACATGCACATTAAGTATGCAAACACCCATCCACAAGCACACACACACGTGCATGCATGCACACACACACACACACACACACTTTTAGAAGTTTAAATAAAATAAGCTCTGCATGTTCCTAAAATTAAGTAGCTAGACTAATATGTACATGCATGTGCACACACTTGTGCAAGCACGCACACACATGCTCACTGACACACACACACACACACACACACACACAGACACACACACACACACACACACACACACACACACACACACACACACACACACACACACACACATATGTATGTGCACATCTCTAGACTTCAGTTTACAAAGCCAAATAGTAGAAGACTTTCAGTTGCTTATGGCCCCAGTACAAGGAGATGGGAGAGAGGGGAAGGGGTTAGAGTGAGAGAGAATGTGTGTGTGTGTGTGTGTGTGTGTGTGTGTGTGTGTGTGTTTGTGAATCTGCACTTTCACAAGGTCAGGTTTTTGAATTGTGCATTTTGAATGAAATGACAGCATGTCTGAATTCCATGACGGGTTTTTGTTTTTGTGTTGCAGTTGTCAGCTTGGTTGCTGCTGTCTGGTCCCATTCTGCATGGATGGCTGTCAGGATGTGATTCACACCTGTCCTAACTGCCGTCAGCAGATCTCCCCTGGCTGGAACCGCATGTGAACTTGATGGTTGAAGCACTGCTGACACGTTGGTCCTGACCTACTATTGTGGAAAAAAAAAAAAATTATGGAAGGGTGTTTTCTTTTCATAATTTGGTACTTATATATTACTTTCGGCTTACTCTCTTGATGAGTAGAGTTGAGTGGAGTTGAGGTTACAAAATGCTGATCTTTTTTTGTTTATGTGTGCATGTTTTTCAAAAGTTGGTTCATATCTTTCAGCTTAAAAACTGTTTGAATTCATCTTGAAAGGTTTTTTGCCTTTTCTTAGTTCAGGATTTTTTAAAAAAGAGTTTGAGAGATTGTGTGTTAACAATGATAATGATAACAAAGAAGTACATTGTGGTCAGAAAAAAAGGGTTTTACAAGGCCACTTATTGTCATAAGTGAAAGAATTTTAGTGTTCTCTGAATACATTTTTATGTGGTTGATCTTGTGCATTCAGATTGTTGATTTATTAAGTATACATCAATATAGTCATGCTATTTTTCTAAGGATACAAGGTCAACAGCAATGCTGGATTTATGTGCTTTTTTGTTTGCTTTTGTCTCTCTTTTATTTTGTGTGTATCCGTTTATAAATTGATACGTCCTGATTATTTTTTTGTATGTAGTCATTGTATGGACCAGTGGGTGGTCTCTTTTCCATACATTCTTTCATAATTGTTTCTGTTATATACATTAATGTTTTATTTGTTAGTAGTCTGAGTTTTAAGCCACGCTTTTCATTATACAGCTATGCTTTTATTAATGTATTTATTTTTCTTCCTTTTTAGTTGTGAGTTCAGTTCTTTTTTTTTCTCCCGTGGTATTGGTGAAAAAAAACAATCGAAATTGGGAAGCCTACTTGGGTGGGTGATTGATCATAATCTTCTTGGATTTGTGTCGTGTGTGTGTGTTTTTTTTTTTTTTTGTAAAGATGTTGGTAATATGTCGTGTTAGATTGGTGTGGAAGGGACTGACAGTCATACCTTGTCAGTCGTATATGCTTGTGTTTCTACACACATTCGTGGATAGATATTCTCTCTTTCTCTCCCTCTCTCTTTTTCTGTCTGTCTGGCACACACACACACACACACACACACACACACACACACACACACACACACACACACACACACACACACACACACACACCACAAAATGCAAGTTGAGCCAGGCATTAAAATTGATGAAATTTTGATAGATGACCTACATGGAGGTCTGAGTGATGAAGCAATTGAGGAATGTTCATTTGCCAGCCAACACATTTTACACAAAGTAGATGTGGTGCTTAATGTACCATTTATTTTCTGTATGATGTCAGTCATTTTGTGTTCTAGCTCATTGTACTTTGTTGAAAAGTTTGTTTCAGTTTAAAAAAAAATCGGCTGCAGTGGGGAGAAACTGTTGAATATGTTTTACTTAATGTTGGAAGTAAACCAGGGTTCATGTTCTTTAAAGTCCTTAGTCCGAATTTTGAGGGACCCATTTGAAAGATAAAAAAGGTCCTTGAAAATAGAACTACATTATATGTTTATAGGTACCTCGTTCTAAATGTTGAAGTAAATCAGGGTTCATGTTCTTAAAAGTCTTTAGTCTCGAATTTTGAGGACCCATTTCAAAGACAAAAAAGGTCCTTGAAAATTGAACTACAATATAGTGTTTATAGGTACCTCAGAGTGCTTAGAAGTGCTGGAAAATTAAGATTTTGATCGAGCAATTTATATTTTGGTGTGAAAGTAGCAAAATGTGTATATATATATATATATATATGAGCAATACATGAAAAAACAAATTTGAGTTATTCTGTATCTGCCAAAAATGTCTACTTTTCTAGCGCCTGCTGCTAACTGGATACTGCTGACTTTATGAAGCAACAGAAACATGCATAAAAGCTTCTTCTGTTTTCTATATGCTAGTCCTTGAATTTTGTGTAATAAGGTCCTGAAAACTCTTTAAAAAATTCTTGAATTTTGTTGTTTAGATGTCTGTATGAATCTTGAGTAAATGCTGAAATGAAGTTCAATAACAAGTGATTACGGCTCATCCAGAGAATTGTTCTTTCTTTTCGACCTGTGTAAGGATAAGGAGAGAGGTGTTTTTTCAACAGTTCTTTATATGGATTATTATTTTCTTTCTTTTAAATAAAAAAAAAGTAAAGGAGATTTTTTTAAATAAGCAGATACGAAATTCTTCCTGATTTGGCAGAAGATCTGCTAGCTATTTTTTTCCTGTCCTTTTTCAGGTATTTCAGCAACAACAAAAAATAGAAAAGGAGAAATGTTCAGGATGTATTAGTATACAATGCAAGTTTAGTTTGTTTTACAAAATAAAAGGCAAATTGTAACATGCATCTGCATGCATATATATGTCATACTCCACATTCCTTACCTCCCTCCTTGGCTCTCCATTTCCCATATGCCTTCTGATTACACCTTGCGCAGTGCAGTCATGACTTGAACACATGCATACTGACATTACATGGACATTTTTACAAGAAGCAATGGGTTTGCCCTTTCACACATACCTACAAACTGAAGCAGCTATTAAAAGTGTCCCTTGAAGCATAGGTGAACAATTTGTGATCAACTTTCATTTACTCTTTGATTTGTATTTCTTCTTTGGCCTTTTCACCAAATCTTTAACACCATTGGACCATTCCTACATTCCCATCTCCCTTCTCTCTGTTTTTTTTTTTTTTTTTTTTTTTTCACACAAGGCATTATACTTTCCTGCATTTTGTCCACGATAATAAGCACAAATGCAGTGCATTTTTTTTAATGCTTGAGTAAGTCTGTATTTGGTATATTTGCTAGCCCCTGTTTGGCTTATTTTTGTTGAAAAGCCGGTATTACAATGTTCACTGACCCACCCACCTCCTTTCATTTCCTGTCTCCAGCACTTAAGTCACTTTTGCTTCCTTTTATTTTATGGCAAAATGCTGAACTTGGATGATGTTCCAATATATTTCTGGTCTGTCATGGCTTGCCTACTTTGGGCTTGCAGTACCTAGAGGAGAACTTCCATATAGTCTCTGTTGTTTGTATTAAGCCTATCCATAGTTTATTCCTCTGCCATAGTTTTTTTTTTTTTTTTTTTTTTTTTAACTCTCAGTTCACTTCAGTTGTTTCTTTCTTCTACCCTTCTATCATCCCTGCCCCAACAACTCAGTTCACTTCAATCGTTTCTTTCCTCTATCCCTTCTAATCGTCCCTGCCCCAACCACTTTCTCTACCATGAGGCAACATGTCTCATCAAGCCGGAGATCAGACCAGCAAGATCAGGAAAGGACATGCATTGCTCTGAGACGCATGCACCCAAGGATTTCTGTGATCCGTCTATCAAAGTAGTTGGTCAACTTGCCTTTAAATTTTCTGAAAGCTGAATATGTATCTGTCATTATTGAAGATGTAACTCACATGGAAATATTGATCGAGGACAAGAGAAGGTCTCAATTAGCCTTCAACACGTGTTCAGCTGTGGTAGGCAAAAGGCTGATCATAACATCGCACATAAGTGGAGATGCATTCATGCAGAGCTTGGACAGGACCCACTCACTCAGAACAATAGGCTTAGGCCCAAGTTAGGGAAATCAGTTGGTGGTTAAGAACAGGGACGTGTGTATTATAAACACAATAAGCCATGTGTGGGTATGCTTGCCACCCCAATTGTTCTGTTGCTTTGTAGACTCTCAGGTTCATGCAATTCTTAACTCTGTGACATGCATTGTGGAAGAAGGCACCTGCAGAACAACTGATCTCTGTCACTTTCATTTTTCTCTCTCTCTCTACCCCCCCCCCCCCCCCCCCCCCCCCCTCCTCTCCCCATTCCCAATCTCTGTCACTCCATTGTTTGGATCCTTGGGATCAGTTGGAGAGTTTATTCCATTATAAATCTTTACACAGATGGCACAGTCTCAAACCTTCGGAACTCATAATCAGTAATAAGAAAATGTGGAACTACTCGTGATATGTTAAGACTCGATCATTCCCCAGTTGGTGGACAGTCTTTTGGTATCTCTCTTAAGGGGACAAGGGTGCTAGTGATTCTTCTTCTGCATAATACTTGTGTGGGCAGTGTTTTGAGGGAAAAGCACTCTGCCAGGACTACAAGTGTGATCAGCATGTGAATGGGGGTGCAAGCACAGACAGCTTGTTCCTTCAGTCACCTTTCCTCTACACATGGTCAGTCTTCCTTTCACTGAAACCCGAGTTTTCTTAAGAGCTGAGGCATGTTCATCTGTCCGTTCTTTGTCCACATGGTGAAGCAGGAACTTTTCCCTAAAGCTGAGGCATGCTCATCTGTCCATTCTTTGTCCACATGGTGAAACAGGAACTTCTCCCTAAAGCTGAGGTATGCTCGCTCATCTGTCCTTCCTTTGTCCATATGGAGCCTAGGGCCTTGACAGTATGAACTGGCACCTTTAGGACATTTTCCTCTCTTCTTTCCTTCCATCTGACTTTCCCCCCCCCCCTATTTATATTTTTCAATAATGTTGCCAAACTTTTTCTGCGTTTATGGCTCTTTAACAATTGTCCTTGAAACTCTGTACACTTTTTTTTTTTTCTCATGTAGCAATTTATTATGTGCCCACTTTTTTCTTTTTGGGTTGTGATACAGCTATTTGACAATGAGGTTGGAAACACTTCTAGAGTGGACACTTCCTGTCTGTGTATTATTAGTCTGTCTGGCATCTTTTAACCTATTTTTTGTTACGGCATCATTATCATTTTTGTAATCTTTTGCTTCTCCCACAACACCATTGGGGCACCGCGCTGGAGAACAGCTCACCAGTTGCCAGTTCTGGTGATTGTGTAGCAAAGCTGCAAAATCTTCCATGCCCATTCCTCAATGTCAGTGCATTTTTTTTTTCTGTGTTCCCAACTGCCTGCTCCCAAAACAGTACTCTAATGGATTGTTTTAGCGAGGCCATTGGATTTGTTACATAGTTGGCCATAGTTGTAATCTAAAGGTGCTAGATAAAGCAGAGTGGCTGGGTCGACCCAGCACAGAGTTTCAACCACCTTCAGCTGTCTTGTTATGAATTGATGTAAATGTTATACATAGATATCTTGATCTTTTTTCAGGTCAGTATTTGTACTGCCCTGAGTGGGAACACTATTGATAGATCTCCATGTGGTTGGCTTGATTATCTAGAACTGCAGCTGAGATCTCCATGTGGTTGGCTTGACTATCTAGAAGTAGAACTGCAGCTGAAACTGTCCATATTCAAACTTTGTAAATTGAAACATATTGTAAAGGTGGCTTTTCTGTGTGGTCTCTGAAGGTTCGAACAGTCTTTTGTTCACCTTGAAAGCTCACAGTAATGGCAGTTACATACTTTTCCTTCTCAGTGGGCTGATAATGTACATGGATCATTCGTTGGTTCCTGGATTCCATTAGAGGTTTACATTAACCTCAAGACACCCACAAGAAGTTTTTTGTTTGTTTTAACTGCCGTTTTTAGTGTGCATGTGTGTGTGCGTGCGTGCATGCGTATGTGTGTGAAAAAATTGTCACAGATTTGAATGGATCATTTTTTTTTTTTTTTTACAAAGTGCTCTTGAAGACCTTGCAAATTTAATTCATTACCCGTTTTTTCCTCTTTCCTGCTGCTCTCCCACATCCAGGTTTTGTTATTGCTTGAGTACAATGAGAATAATGTCATTTCAAGAGCAACAAATCAGCAAACACAACCTGTTCTTATGTGGACTGTATGTTCAGAAAGCATAACAGGAAACGAGCACTGGATCACAATTCTTAGCTTTAAATTAACATCGGGAAGAAATGTATGGAAAAAAATTTGATTTTTTTTTTTTCAGTTGTCATCAACATATTAGGAATGGTAATTAAAGTTTTTCTTTTTTTTTAATGCTCAGATGTCTGTACATGGTTTTGTTATCAATTACAGGATAGGGATGGTATTCATTATTCAAAGGCATCGTTTCTCTCTGTCTGTTTTTTTTTTTAAGGTATTAATTGGATTCTTACTTGGCACCTCGTCCACATACCAGTCTTGTGATAGAGGTACAGTGACTGTGCCTTCCATAGTAGTCAAACTTTTTCAAATGAATCTGTGAGTGAATAGTCTGAAAATCTTGCATGTATATTTGTATGTATGTTTAATTTTGTATTTCTTTGGTCAAATTGTATAAAAAAAAATGGGGTTTCTGTTTCACAAATCAAACAAGTTTGCACTTCTGCTCATTGTGTGCGAGTGTTTTTTGTTCTCACTGCCACTGCCCAGCTCATCTCTTTTAGTTTGAGCAGTGCTGCTGGCCTGTTATCAGCTCTCCACCCTTTCCTCCACTTGCTTTGCTCTTCTTTGTTAAATCACATTTGGCCAATAGTCACCAGAAAGATTCATCTGACCATTAGACTTCGTATGCTGGGCTGATCACTTTTATATTAAATGGACACCTCATCTTAATGACTTGGAGCCAAGATGGGTCACAACAGTCAGTGTGTATGACCAAGCTGCATCCGAATATCTGCTTCTTTGGACTGTTCATTCACACTGAATACTTGAGCACTATAAAACAGACTTTCTGTTCAAGGAAATGGAACTAATTCTGGTGAACTGTTCCAAAACATGCTGCAAAAGAACAAAAGTGAAGTGTACGCACAGTTTTTGACTACTTTTGACAGGGATCTTGTACAGAGAACCTGACAACTCAGATGATTACATTACGAAAATAGTATATATAGGAGCCTCAATGACGTCTGTGCTTGAGCATGCTTCATGTGCTCAGTTTCTCTCCCTCCAATATATATTATGTATGTATGTGTGTAGACACACACACACACACACACATGTATACATAAATACACACAGACACACACACACACACACACACATATCTATCCATGTGTGTGTGTGGAGAGATGGAGATCTCCTATGTAATACATAACTTTGTTATGTATCCCAGCCATACCTCAGTTTGTGAAAACAACAACAACAAAAACTGCCACGAGTTGATGCTTGTGAAGAGATACAAGTCCGTGGTCTCCCAGCCCATAACCCACGGTGCAAACTTCATCATCGTGGCTAGTCCATCGGAAGTGTCAACACAAATGATCAACAATATGATACAGCTTGCTCACATTCACATATCTCGTCAGAAATGTTATCACATAGCTCACCGTAAATTTCGTCATACTGTTTGCATAAAATAAAAGCTTTATACACATATATGTATACCACAGCTTATCGAAAGTATGTAGCATACTACGAATATCGGTCAACTCGGCACAAATATCGCTGCCCATCAATCAGCTCTTCGCAATTATCAGGTCACACCAAACGTATATAAATTCCACAAAAATCAATCAGCTTGGCGCAATCAGAATACAACCTGCCGCAAATATTGTTCATCAAAAACATCAGCTCATTTTAAATATCGGATCACCGCAATTATGGCTCACTGAAAGTGTCATGCAGTTCACCCAAATGTCAGCTCACCAGAATTACCACACATCAATTTTGCAAATCAACTAAAAATTGCACAACTTATTTATTCCTTTTAATCCAAGCCGGATGTTTGGCTCACCTTGAATGTAATAATGGCTCACCACAAGTATCACGTACTACAAATCTCGCACTTCACTATATATATCACTCTCCATTCTCCATCATATTACTTTGCTCTCAAGGTATTATGCGCCTCATCAGTAACATCATTGCACAACTCGCCTTTCCTGTTACTACACAATTCAACATAAGTATAATTCAGTTGGGCACCGATACTCTCACGCTGTTCAACACTAAGATCACAGTTCAGCATGGACAGCCAGGCAAAACCACACAAGTGTCTCACAGTGGCACGAATTAATGCACAGATTTTTTCCCCCCCCCCACAAATAGCTGCATTCGATTAGATACATTTTTTCACACTTTTTTTCAGGTTCTTATGTATGATGCCCCCCCCACCTAAACCCCACCCCTGGCCCTCCCCCTGTCCCACTCATTCTCCTTCATTCCCCCTCTTCAGAGTAATCAATCGATTCTTGATTCCTTTATCAGCTGCCGAACCCAGCTCTCTCCCCTTCACTCTCTCCCCCCCCCTCTCCTCCTGCTACCACTCCTCCCCAATCACGTATGCATTAGCGCACCCATTTTTGAGATAAAACACGGATTACACTCATGTAATCTCCACTTTTTTTCTGGGTCACTGTGAGCTCAACACAACCATCGTTAATAACGTGGGGCTTTACTTTCTCCGTCTCCAAAACATGGCTGACCGCAAGCATACTAGCATTCCGGAAGAAATCCTCTTTAAGCTCAAGCTTTTGAAATGTATACTGAATATTGGTTAAAACTTGCACAACTGTCAAGAAGCAGGTTATGTGGACAAGCGTACGGATTATCATAATGCTATTACAAGAGAATAAGCCAGCAAACAATAAGTTAAGCGAGTTGTGTCCACAAACGGATTTGGTGTTGTTTAGCTCTGTCTAAATGTGGGGATAAAAGGATATTTAGGCCCACGTCAAAATTCAAAGATTGTTTGATATCGTGTTATAGTCTAAACTGGCGTTCTAAGATGTAAGATCTGAAAGTCCAAAACTTTCAGTGGTGTAGAATTGAGATTTTCGCCAAGTGGAATGGGGCTTCAGCGGTCAAAGCTGGTCAATATCTTATCTGTCACAGTTTGGTGACATTTCTGGATGTCTTGAATTAAAAAAAAAAAAAAAAAAAAGGTTCGAAGTAACGGTGTAAAACTCTCGTTCGCTGCGAGGTGGCTTAGCCAAGGGAGAGGCGGCAGCTCTCCTTTGAGGGACACTGATGTGAGAGGTTGGTGTCAGGTGGCGCAGCGATGTTAGTTAGTTAAGGGTGAGATTAACGTCCTATCGGCCTGAGGCCCTTAAGGACAAGGTTACTGCAGACACAGGTCTGCATCATTGTGGCAACTGCTGTCGTCGGCAGTAGTGGGTGGGTTTCAGTGGGGGTCGTCGCATTCCTCTCTCAGAGCTCGTGTTCCTCTTGAACGTTGGTTCAATTTTGATCGTGTTCCTCTTGAATGTTGGTTCAATTTTGGTCATGTTGCTCTTGAACGTTGGTTCAATTCAGGTTGTCGGTTGACCGACGATAGGCATCGATGTGTGTTGCCTGCTGTCTCCCAAACCTTCAGGACCACCGGGCGGCCTTCTTCATGCTCAGGTGGCGATGGTCCTGTGCCGCGTGAGGCTGCCTCAAGGAGGGAGCAGGATGATGGTCGCTGGAGCGCTGCACGAGTCCCTGATATTCAGCGGGTACTCGCTGACTGCGGCCGAGAGGGCAGTTTTTCAGCCCCCACCCCATAAGGAGTGCCCACCAAATTCATACAAGCTGTCAGACAGAAAATTCCAGTCTTTATACAACGTATGCATCGCGGGCGCGCGGGCATGTGTGTGTGTGTGTGTGTGTGTGTGTGTGTGTGTGTGTGTGTGCGTGTGTGTTTGCTTCATCATATAGTTCTCTAACGTATGCTGATGCTCATATACTAAAATAAACTATGTAAAGGCTGCTGTATTTTTCCAAACTGTTTGCCAGTTCAGGCTGTTCCCCCGCCATTCCCACCGTCCCCCGCCACCTCAATGCAACAGGCCTATATTTTCCAACGCTGCTGATTCTAAGGATTTAACGAATAGATATCACAGTGATAATCTCGCCGCTACAGAGAAAGAAAAACGAAATCCAATGGTCTCTCAATGCGACCAGCGACGGGCAGACTAGGGAAGAAAGTATGACAAAGAAAATAATCTAAAAAGAAAAGCAATAAATATACAAAAAAAAAAGAGGCCTTCTTACCTACACTTTAGGATCTTAGAACCCGGATGTAAGCCTATATCAAAAGAAGAAGAAGAAGAAGAGGAAGAAGAAAAGGGGAAAAAAAAAATGTGAAAAAGCAGATAAGAATATGTGAACAGTCTGAACTGTAACAGCGTGAATAGTAGGCTAGCAGCGTCGGTCTTATCAGGGCTGACATGAGCTATATGTACAAAACCACCTTTACATGGATCTCCTTGGGCCTACAGTCTCCTACTGGTTAACCAAATAATATGCTGAACAGAAAGTGGTGGGCGAAAGCAAGTGTACGCAAACATTCATTCGTCATTGCATTAACAAATCAGGAAATATTTGTAGAGGAAAAAAGAAGTGGTGCAAATGGGTCAAGTGGGTCTCTGAAAATCAGTGTGTGTGTGTGCTTGCATGCGCAAGCGTGCGCCACTTGTGTGTATGTGTATGTGTGTGTGTATGTGTGTGTGTGTGTGTGTGTGTGTGTGTGTGTGTGTGTGTGTGTGTGTGTGTGAGAGAGAGAGAGAGAGAGAGAGAGAGAGAGAGAGAGAGAGAGAGAGATCATGACCAAAATCACTATCCTGTAGGCGAGGCTGCCATTCTCCTTTTACGTCCGTACATGCCGACGTCCCTGACACGTCGCAGCCTACAAGAGCTGATATTTGCATATGTAAACATTTGCAAGCGCAAACATATGCATACATGCTTATATGCATGTTGCACATACGCAGAGAGGTCTGTACAGCCATACACACACACGTATGCGCTAACCGGTAAGATACTGAAGCAAGTGTACGCCGCATACACTTCCTCATTCACGCACGCACGCGCGCGCGCACACACACACACACACACACACACACACACACACACACACACACACATTACAGTATTAGTGCAGACAATGTCAGCTAGATATCCAGGCCCTGACCAGCCTACGTCGATTTTTTCCCCTTTACTCCATGAAAAGTCACGGAAGCACCGCACTGAATAAACCTTCACCAGGATCTGCCAGCTCTGTCGGTCGTGTGCCGAGGTCTAGGGTCAGTGCACAAAATGTGTGCTTCTCCATTCTGTAATGTTGATTTTTTCTCTCCCTGTCTTTTGGCTCCCCTGCCCCTACATCCTCCATTCACGTCTTCCTCCTCCCTCATAGTTATTTCCCTGCTGGGGGGATTGTTTTAAGGAAACCACTGGACTTGTCACACGGTCATGTCAGCGTAGTTTTCTTTCCATACCTGACGTGAGCAGGCCTTCATATGATCCGGTGTAGCCTACTGCTTGGTAATTTGGCGCTCTTTCTCATCGATGATTTGACCAGTATATATATGATGCTTGGTATCTTGTAATAACATCTCATTTCCATGGCTTAGATTTTATTATTATTATCATTATTATTATCATTATTACTTTTATTTTCTTTGATTTCTTTCTGTTTTTTTCTTCTTCTTCTTTCTTCTTTTTTTTTTTTCCTCTCCCATCTTCTGTGTCACCTCAGTGGAACTGCACTCACGCCGCTCATTCCGACACCCGACCATAGACGCAGTCCGGCCCGACCCGCCGCAGCACCAGCACCAGCAATCCACAGGGAGCATTCAAAGTTTAGTCATCAAGAAGCAACCCCCCAAAGGAGTCACTGCACCGCTGCCGAGTCACTTCGGTGTTCTGATCCAACATTTGCAGGACACCACCTGCTAGGCCTCCTTCTGACGACAGTAGGCCTAATATTATTCCTAAGTCGCGGAGCCGGCGTGGGTGAGCTCCCCATCCGGAGGGCGCCGCCATGTCAGTCCAACGACAGCCCCTATGGACTTGCCGATACCTGTGACCTCGACAGAATCAAACTAAGGGAGAAGACATTGAAACTGAGGTCACCATATTACTTTGGGATGGCTGATAATACAAAATTTTTGGGGGGAGTTTTTTAATTTTTGTTTTTGTTTTTTGCAGTGTTAGGCATTGGTAAGACCTGTGCTAAGTCATTACACGGAACTCTGATCGAATCATTTGTTTCTAATTCATTCAGTTATGTATATATCTAGCTCTTAGCCTTGCACATTGTGACACTATGATCTATCAGATGCAGCAGTTATCAGTCCGCATGCATTGGCGACTCCTTCACAAAATTAGACCTGAAACTGTATCTGTGGATCACAACCTGCATGCAAATGCATCTTTGCGTCAACAGTTGCCTTCTCCTTGTTGGAAAACATTTTGCACACGGCACAAGGGATCAGGTAGGTTGTTATGTGTCTACTCTGATTTCCCCATAAAGTTTGTTTCTGAACAGTACTCATACTCGACTGATCAACTGTTTGTAAAAGTCTCTACGAGTATGGTAATCTTCGCTACCTTTATCAGATGCATGTAGAAGAGAGATGCATCTCCATCCATTTCTGTACATTTATTTCTACTGCATACCACGACTAGGCTAGCCCGTGAGTGTGGGTGTGACAAATGTCCCGGAAGATCAAGCTTGAAGATTTCGCAATACCGTCCAAATGGATGATGATGAGAAAAGAGTCAAATTTTCAGTATAATCAGAGTTTGTGTTTTGTCTGTCTGCAGACGTAGAAGTAAATGACAACTACCCAGAAAGTTTAATTTGTAATTGTTTTAGGGAGTCCAGGTTAGCACATGTACACACACACAAGGGCTCACACACACACACACACACACACACGCACGCACGCGCACGCACACACACACACACACACACACACACACACGCATGCAAACTCGCACGCAGGTATGCACACACGCACCCACACACATATACATATACTTACACGCACCAGCTTCTTTCCACATTCTTTCAACTTTAGTCACTGGAACAGTTCCTTGTCAGGTTAAGCTATGGTTGCACTAACAGACAGACAGATGGACAGGGGACACACACACACACACACACACACACACACACACACACACACAAAAACACACACATGCAGTGATGCACACATGAAACGCTCCAGCTGGACAAATGTCATGCACATAATGATGGAATAATCTTTGGAAAGTTGATATTCACCAGAATGAATGAATGGTTTGGCTTCTGCCTGTTAATGCCTGCAGTCAACATTTGCCTTTGCTTGGTCTCAGGTGGTGTGCATATTAAGAAAAGGACTACAATCAAAAAGAAACTGGTCTAGATTTGAGCAACTCTTAGTTTTCAATATCTTTGCCGTGAAGACTTCAGGTAACCTAATGATATTATACATTCTGGAAACAAGTTCCGTACTCTGATGATTCTTTGAGTGCTCTATTGAACAGGATGGAATCTGGCTTTTCTTTGGGGGTGTGTTTTCTGATTTGAAGAAAGGTCCCCATACCCATATGTGGACAAATATATATGATCTGCCTGCTTTCTGGCCAGTTGAAAAAAGAGAAGATTCCATTTCATGAACATGCCTTTTCATGGAAAAATGCGACCATCTTGGAGTATTTCTACATGTTTGTGGGAGATCTCAGAGCATTATTTATCATCATGATGAGACAAACACACTTTTATTTTCTCTGCTGTTCTAGAGATTTTCACAAGAGGGTGGTGATCATGTTAATCGAAGAAAAAGAAAACACCCGAAGGTGTGGGGGAGGACCCAGAGAAGCACTGTCTCCACCTGCCTTTAGAGCAGTCCTGTACCAGCCTTGGAGGCCTGCGCTGTGTTGACGCTGGGTACAGGCACGCGCAGGACACTCCATTAAGATATCAAGGGACATAACTGCTCCTGAACAGAGGGTAAATCAGACTACAGGATGCAACTCATAACAGCCTTAAAGTAGCATCCCCATGGGTGTACCAGCCCGTATTTCATGACTGCAGAACCACCGGTGAAAAACACCACCCTCCAGCTGTCGAGCACACCCCACAGACCCAACCACCCCTGCCCACGGACAGATGAAGACAGTGCCACTCCAGACACAGCCAAGCTTTCGCCATACGGTCTTATGTACCCTCAAGAGAGAATCCAAAGTTGTAGTCTTTCCCACTGTCAACAGGACTTTCCCTGTGGTCAGTGGGTCTTTCCTCACCGTCACTGGACTTTTCTCCAGGGTCAGCCTAGTTAAGGCAAAGAAGAAAAAGAAACACCCGAAGGTGCGGGGGAGGACCCAGAGAAGCGCTTGTCTCCACCTGCCTTTAGAGCAGTCCTGTACCAGCCTTAGAGGCCTGCGCGCTGTGTTGACGCTGGGTACAGGCAGGCACACTCCATTAAGATATCAAGGGACATAACTGCTCCTGAACAGAGGTAAATCAGACTACAGGATGCAACTCATAACAGCCTTAAAGTAGCATCCCCATGGGTGTACCAGCCCGTATTTCATGACTGCAGAACCACCAGCGAAAAATACCACCCTCCAGCTGTCGAGCACACCCCACAGACCCAACCACCCCTGCCCACGGACAGATGAAGACAGTGCCACTCCAGACACAGCCAAGCTTTCGCCATACAGTCTTATGTACCCTCAAGAGAGAATCCAAAATTGTAGTCTTTCCCACTGTCAACAGGACTTTCCCTGTGGTCAGTGGGTCTTTCCTCACGTCACTGGACCTTTCTCCAGGGTCAGCCTAGTTAAGGCAAAGAAGAAAAAAGAAACACCCGAAGGTGCGGGGGAGGACCCAGAGAAGCACTTTCTCCACACTGCCTTTAGAGCAGTCCTGTACCAGCCTTAGAGGCCTGCGCTGTGTTGACGCTGGGTACAGGCACGTGCAGGACACTCCATTAAGATATCAAGGGACATAACTGCTCCTGAACAGAGGTAAATCAGACTACAGGATGCAACTCATAACAGCCTTAAAGTAGCATCCCCATGGGTGTACCAGCCCATATTTCATGACTGCAGAACCCACCGGCGATAAACACCACCCTCCAGCTGTCGAGCACACACCACAGACCCAACCACCCCTGCCCACGGACAGATGAAGACAGTGCCATTCCAGACACAGCCAAGCTTTCGCCATTGAAGAAAGGTCCCCATACCCATATGTGGACAAATATATATGATCTGCCTGCTTTCTGGCCAGTTGAAAAAAGAGAAGATTCATTTCATGAACATGCCTTTTCATGGAAAGATGCGACCATCTTGGAGTATTTCTACATGTTTGTGGGAGATCTCAGAGCGTTATATATAATGATGAGACAAACGCACTTTTATTTTCTCTGCTATTCTAGAGATTTTCACAAGAGGGTGGTGATCATGTTAATCACACTAGATCAGCTCGAATTCTTTTCTGTCTTTAAGTGGTGTTTTTATCTGATATGTGTGTATGGAACCTGAACAGCCAAGGATTTTCAGAATGGATTTAACCGTGATTTTGGTGTCAGATTCTGTACTATGTCAAATTTTACCATTTTCAAATGGTGTTTTTATCTGTTGTGTATGTATGGATCCCGACTGACCAAGGATTTTAAGAATCCATGGATAAAGCCATGATTTTTTTTTTCATATTCTGTACCATGTCAAACTCTTGCAAACCATGGCTCTTAATGGATGGTATTTGGTTAATTGTTTTTGGGCTTACGCAGTAAATATAGTCCAGGCTGACTGTTTTACACCTCCAGTAGAGTTCCTTCCACTTCTTCATGATATTAAGGCCAAATACCTCACTGCTCACATCTTGCATGAATATGTCTGTCATGCCTATTCATGTCTTGACTGGTAGCACTTTGTTATTGTTGATTTTCTCATCATTTGTGGCGTATACAAAAATGCCTATGCTTTTATACAAGTGGATTACAGAGCATTGGTCATACATTACTTCCATTTATCAGCTGATCTCTTCTTTTTCCTCTTCTTCTCTCTCTCTGTGTTTAGTTATCACAGCCAAGTCTCGTGGGACCAGAAGCAAGCATCCAACAGGGACTTTTGTCAGTATAATTTATGTTATTTACGGCCATTCATGTGCCCTCTGCACTGGATCTGGTATGGGTGTTCCCAAGAACTGGAGGCCATATCTCAGGCCCGTCCTTACCTCCAGGCACAACAGGCCCACCTGCCGTGGCAGCCTGTCATCTGCTTAGATACTACTCAGTGCATGGACTCTGTGGATCTACTCTGTCTTGTGCAAGACCTCACACCTTGGGGGGTTCTGTCCTTGGCGTTTTCTGTGGTTAAAAGCCACAGGCATAGCACTGCATGGGACTTACATCCAGGTGATCCTGGGTTTGTAGCTGAATTATTGCCAGGGCCATTTCTGTACATGGGGATTTTTTCCTTAGAGTGAACATTGGGTCTGACTCCATTTCATGAAAAGTCCTTTGAATGATACTTTAAACTGAGCCTACATATGTGCCACATGCATAACATCTTGCATGCAAGTAAAATCCCATCACTAATTTTTGAAAGAGAAGGATGGTTTGGTCGTTTGTGTGGATGAACGACATGTGAGCACATAGCATGCAACTTACAAGAAAAATTGTGAGAGTGACTGAAAGAACAGAGTGACTAATATTAGAGTAAATGACATGAGAGAAACAAACGATTAATGCTAGCAGACAGTTATAAAGAAGAGCATTATTGTAAAAAGAAGAGCATGGATTGTGAAGCACATAAGGTTGGTCTCTATCCAATGTTAGGGGCTTTATAGGCACTCTCTGTAATATCGTTTTAAGGCCAGTTTTAAGGTGTGATCTTTCAAGCAGATCAAAGAAAAAAATCAGAGGACAACTTATACAAACTTGCCATTCATTTATTGTATTCTCTACCAACTGGTGTTATCTGTACAATTGAAATGATTTTTAGGGAAGGATGTTCATAAAGAGACAAGACAGAGAGGAAAAGAAAATAACAGAAGTGCAACATGAGGGGAGAAAAGAATGAGGCTGGTCTGACTGTCCGTAGACACCCATTGAGTAAACACCTCCATATCTGTATGCAGGTACAACCACACTAACAGGTGGGCCTTCAAACATCACATTCTGTTTAAGAGTTATTTGGAAATTTTCATTGAATTACTCTGTTCTACGACAAGTTTGGATACTATATATCTAGGTGTTACATGAGCATAATGTTCATAAACTGAAGATAGGTGTGTGTGTGTGTGTGTGTGTGTGTGTGTGTGTGTGTGTGTGTGTGTGTGAGCACACACATGCACTTGCATTTAGAGGAGAACCAGTAAATTTGATTCAGTATTATTTGGTGTTGGTGGTTGCTCAGTTCAGAAAAAAAAAAAAAATTCACTGTACCCTATCTGTGAGTCCTTTTCTCTCACTGTTAATGATTCCCCCACCCCCCCCACCCCTACCCCTACCTCCCCGTGTCTCTCTTTCTGTTCCCCACTCTCCCTCTTTCTCTCATTTTTCCTTCTTTACCTCCTTTCTCTTCTCTTTCTCAATTACACACACTCATCCACTCTTTTATTCGTCCTTCCTCCATTGGTTTCTTCCTGCTATTCTTTTCAATCTTGTATTGCTTTTCTGCACTTTGTTGATGGAGGGAATGTGCTTGAAATGTTTGTGTTTGTTTTTGTCCATGCAAATTAGGAGCAGTAAACGCAGCTGTAGCAGGAACCCAATCAGACCCCTGAAAGTGCCAGAATGTCTGGAGGACCACCACCTGCATACCCTGGGGTAGATCCCAACCCTGGTTACCCACCTGTCGATTCCAAGATGGGTCCTCCCCACAAGCAGGTAACTCACCTGTTGAATGAATGAGAGGCGTTGGGGTGAGTGGGGTGTGTGTTGGTGGAAAGATGGTGTTTGGGCTGGTGATGGGAATGATTGGAAAGAGAGAAGAGAGAGAGAGAGAGAGAGAGAGAGAGAGGATGATATGGAGATAGCCTCAGGGAATGATGGGCAAAGAGGTGATGTGGGTAACAGGAAGAAAGGAATGGGATGGCGATGATGATGACAGATGAGAGATTGGACAAATGGTGAGAATGACGGGAAGAAAAGTGTGATGGAGATGAGGAGGACAGGAGAAGAGATGGGAGATGATGGAAATGACATGGAGATAAAAGGCAATGGAATGGGCAGGAAGTGAGAAAGAGCAGGAAGTGGGAGAGAGATAATTGGGATGATAGGGAGAGAAAGATGATGGAGATGACTGAGGGAGAGAGAGATGATGGGGATGACAGATAGAGAGAGTATGGGTGTGCCAGGGAGAGAGAGATGATGAGAATGAAGGAGCAAGTGAGACATGATGTGAGTAACATGGGAAGAGAAAGGTAATGGGAATAAGACAGAGAGAGAGGAAAAACTGGGCAGGGGAGTGGGAGAGATGAAGGAATGACAGGGAGATGATAGAATGGCGGGGAGGGGGGGGGGGGGGGGGGAGGGGAGGCAGGGGATAGTAGTTGAGATGAAGGAATGACAGGGAGATGATAGAATGGCGGGGAGGGGGGAGGGGAGGCAGGGGATAGTAGATAATGAGATTAACTGGGAATGAAGGGGGAGGGGGAGAAGATGATGGGATGAAAGATATGATTTGAGAGGGGGGGGGTTGGGTGTGGGGAGAGAAATGATAGATTGAGATAATCGGAATGATAGGGGAGAACGTGATGATGGGAATGGCAGAGAGAGAGAGAGATGATGGAAAATGAGAGAGAGAGAGAGATGTGGGAAATGACAGACAGAGAGAGAGAGCGAGCAAGGGGGGGGGGGGGGGGGGGGGGATGAGGGGGAGACAGAGGAAGAGAGAAAGAGAAAGAGAGAGAGAATGGAACGGACAGCGGAGAGAGGTTATGATGGGAGTGACTGGGAGAGAGGTGGATGGATACTTTAGGAGATAGGAGAATGGGAATGCATGAATGTTTAGGCATGTTTTTGTTTAATTGAGGGTAGAATGAATAAGCAGACTGGTTGTTAAAAGCAACACAAAAAACAAGCAAGCAAAAAAAAAAAAAAAAAAAGCAAAAAGCTGTACAGAAAGAACAAAAAACATTTTAACTTGAAGGGAAAATACATAGTCACTTTTACCGTGCACTTTTCAATGCACATTTCTCTCTCTCTCTCTCTCTCTCTCTCTCTCTCTCTCTCTCTCTCTGTGAGAGACAGACAGACAGAAGGAGAGGGAGATGACATGTGTGACCGGTAGAGGAAAAGATTTAGATAGGGATGCTAGGGAGAAGATGAGGGAATGGCACGTGGGGGTAGAGGGAAAGATGTGGTAGAGGTGACTGGGAGAGAGATGAAGGGATGACAGCTGGAGGAAAAAAAAGATATGATTGGAATGGCAGGGAGAGAGATGAGAGGATGGACAGAGAGAAAAAGATTGGATGAGGATGACAGTTGGAGAGTTAATGGATGTGAGTCAAAGAGAGAATAAGACATGGGGATGACAGAGACAGACTGGAAGTGATGACAGTTGAGAAGAAAGAGATAATGATGGGGATAACGAGGAAGGGGGAATGAGGGGATGACAGTTGGGGCGAAAAGGATATGATGGCTGTAGCAGGGACAGAGATGAAGGGGTAATGGTTGGAGAGAAAATCACATAATGAGGATGGCATTGTAAGAGATGAAGCGAGGACAGTTGAAGAGAAAAAGATGTGACAGATTTACAGGGGGAGAGTTGGGAGGATGACGTAGAGCAAAATGATATGACTGGAATGAAAGGACAAAGATGAGAGAATAGTAAATAGTTGGAGACAAAAAGATGTGATGGGGATGACTGGGAGAGCGATGAGGGGATGTGTGTTAAAGAGTAGAAAAATGTGACGTACATTACAGACAGAGAGAGAGAGAGAGAGAGAGAGAAGAGAGAGAGAGAGAGAAATGAAAGAAAGACAGTTGAAGAGAAAAAGATACAGTGGGGATGAAAGGGAGAGAGATGAGGGAATGACAGAAAAATATGGAAAAGAAGCAAATCTAGATTGTCAGCATTTATCTAGAAACAAACTTGCTATCTTGCAGTTATTTCCCGAGAGCGTTCTGGGCTAAGAGTCTCTTGTGAATACTAAACAAACCATCTTTCCTGGCAAGTCACACCACTCAAATTCATTGATCCATTTTGGACCACGCTTCTTCTGTTCACTGTTGTGGGTATCAGCCTCAAACATCTTTGATGTTGTGCCGTACCCAGCATCATCAGAGAGAGCCTACTGACTGAAGCAGATGCAGCTGAGGTTAAAGGTGTTCACAGTTGTTTCAGCCTAATTTGATTATTTGTAATGTTTTTTTTTTTTTTTTTTGAGTCACAATAGAGCACCATATTGATGGTGACTGTGTGCATTAGCAGAGAAGAGGAAGAAGTCTGATCTTGGTAGGTTGTCTGCTAGACCTGTTGCTGTCGCTTCTTGTTTAGGTGCACTATAACCCAACATAGAATTTTTACAGAAAGAAAGACATTGACACATGGATCTGAAGATCAACTTATCAGTCTAAGGAGCCATCGTAGGAGATGGTGCTTTGTACATGTTCGAAGCTCTTGAAGTTTGCAAGCTGTGTACTGTGTGTAGTAGTAGTTTGTTGTGGGGGTTGTTGTGGGTGGTGTAAGTTAATGGAGTTCTCCAGTCTGGCTGAGAATGATTGTCAGGTCAAACATCTTCAGCGTCTGTGAGAGGCATCTGAGCGTCAACTGCAGATCATAGTACTCATGGGTGACAAGTGCACAGTCATTAGCAGTGAGGGCCTCTTAGAGAAGATCCTGGAGGCTCTTTTGTGGCAGTAAGGCAATGAAGGGTATATAGAGTGAGTTAACTGCATGATATCAAAGGTAGACTCCCCTCTTCCAGCCCATGGACTGCTTGACAATATGCTAATGAAGTTGTTAAACAGGGCTGGGGCTAGGATATGGCTGTAGTAGTATATTTTGGGCTTCTTTGTTTGGATACATTGATGAACATAACATGAATGTAAATAATTTATGTGTGAATAAGAAAAAAAACGTTACATGTTTTAATATGAATATGTGTGACAATGCATGCATTGATAAAAAAAAAAAAAAAAAAGGAGTATGCATGCATCAAGTTTTGCATGCAGTGTGTGTCTCTGTTTTTTTAGTATCTACTTTGTATCATGAAGAGGCTGTGTGTAGCAATATAATCAAATAACTGGTCACTGGATAATGAATAGTCAGAAATGAGACAATAAAATCAGGTGATTTGCTCATGCTTCAATTAACAGTGTTTGCCTCCATGCAGCCTATGGAGTGTCTGGAGGACAGTATCCAGGTATAGCTCTTTGTGTACACTCTTAGTCACTCTTTGTCTCTAGTGTGGGAGCCCTTTGTCAGTAGATTAACACACAGTCGCATACACACCCTTTCCTCCTTTCCACACTCTCTGGCTTAATGGTTTTGTCTGGCAAGTCACTGTTGAGTGTCAATACCATTAGCATAGTACAGGTTAGCATAGTAGAATACCATAGTGTATCGAATCACATAATTATGTTATGATCATCAACGACCTATCAGTGAAGAGTATCATTGGTATTTTGGCCATATCTTCAAAGTATATTATCTCTCAATCATGTTTTGGTCCATGCTGGCATTTGAAGTAATGAGGCTGCTGATCATCTGGTTGAGAATGCCATAAGTGAATAGAAAAATTGTCCTTATCACGTATCCCAAATATGAAGTTGAAATTAAAAAGTCATATGTATGTCAAAGAGTATAAGAACACACAAATGGATATTAACACACTTTAAGACATGTCAGGACCTGAGAGAATTCCTGCTATCTGCCTCTGGTGGCAGTAAAGAAGAAACAGTTTTGTTTTCGTTGCATGCTTGACCTAAAAGGTGTGGAGGCTCCATGGGATGAGTTGCTCACTGTGAGTGTGAATCATGTGCTCATACAAGGGTGCTGAAATTCACTACGATTTTTGTTATGAACGCTTTACAGCAGACTCCATGAAAGCCTTGTGACGGGGATGTTCCACCAAACATGATTTTGAATTTCTGAAAGACATAAATGTTTATGATTTGATGATTCTGTGGAAAATGGATCCAGTGTTAAGACGTTTGGATTCTGGTTGAAAATAACTGGCCTATTGATTTCTTGGTCACACGACAACTGATTTTTTCCCCTCCAACAGGCTATGGTGCACCCCCTCAAGCGGGATATGGAGGTCCACCACAGCCAGGATACGGAGCCCCGCCACAGCCGGGATACGGAGCCCCACCACAGCCGGGGGTATGGTCAGCCGATGCCACCAGGCGGTCAGACGACAGTGGTGGTGAGCCAGCCTGCAGTGGCAGTGGTGCAGATGTTCCGTGACTCCCCGGTGCACACCCGCTGCCCCCACTGCCAGGCGGAGGTGGTCACTGCCACGCAGTACGAGACCGGCACCCTGGCCTGGATCATCTGTGTCATCCTCTGCTTGGTGGGGTGAGTGTCACATCCATCAACACTTCTTTTTTTTTTTCATGATCGTAGGAGTGTCTGCGGGCCACACACCACAAGTAGGATTTTGCTTTAAAACACTATTTAATCCATGTAAGCGTTTTGAGGCCTGGCATAAGTTTGAGCCAGCATTTAATGGTAAAACTGATAATTGATCATAAGAATACCCATCATTACCCTTGGTTTGGGGGAATTTCACCGATGAATCATAAGTCTTCAAGCACATGACCTTCCTGTTAGTTGATGTCACATTTTAGGCCTGAGCATTCACCCGCGACCCTATCTTTGCACCAGTTGGAAACCAATAAAGAGTCCCATTCCTTTGATTTTAATCTGTCTGCTTGCAACCAGCTAGCTTGTACTTTGATGTCCATGTAAAAGAAAATGAGGAGAATCACCTTTCAGACACAATGAAAATTCTCAGAACAATCTAATTGTGCCAGCCTGTGAATATTTGACTTCTTAAGCAAGGCCCTGGTGCATTAAATTTTTGTTGTGCAACCTACTGCTTTTGTCCCTCTTTTCCATCTGAACACTCAGGGAGTTGCCCAGGATATTGACCCTCAAAAAGCAAACGATTGGTCATTTGGCTTATTTCAAAAGGTAAAGTTATGGCATGAGTTGATGTTCTTGATTACCAGTCATTTTTTTTTTTTTTTTTTTGATCAGTTTTCAGACAGGGTTCCTCATGATGTGCTATGTGTAACAAAAAAGATATGTGACAAAGTGGAAAATTTTTTCAAGTGACAGAGACAGATTATGCTCTCTCTCTGATGAATGCCAGGATTGAGAATGTGGCTCATTTTCTGGATGTTCATAAAAAGGGTATGAAACCTAGCCCTTTGTAAGTGTTCAGATCTGCCATTTCTAAACTTTTTAGTCTCCTGGGAAGCCACGATCAGTGAATGTTGTTTGCTTCAGATGACTGTTTGACAGTGATCCCATGAATGTTGTTTGCTGCAGGTGTCTGTTTGACAGTGATCGCATGTATTTTGTTTGTTGTTGGTGTCTGTTTGTGACAGCGATCCCATGAATGTTGTTTGCTGCAGGTGTCTTTTTGACAGTAATCGCATGTATTTTGTTGTTGTTGGTGTCTGTTTGTGACAGCAATCCCATGAATGCTGTTTGCTGCAGGTGTCTGTTTGTGACAGCAATCCCATGAATGCTGTTTTTGCTGCAGGTGTCTGTTTGACAGTGATCCCAGCAGGTGTCTGTTTGACAATGATCCCATGAATGTTGTTGTTACAGGCTACAGGTGTCTGTTGACAGTGATCCCATGAATGTTGTTTGCTGCAGGTGTCTGTTTGACAGTGATCCCAGCAGGTGTCTGTTTGACAGTGATCCCATGAATGTTGTTTGCTGCAGGTGTCTGTTTGACAGTGATCCCATGAATGTTGTTTGCTACAGGTGTCTGTTTGACAGTGATCCCATGAATGTTGTTTGCTGCAGGTGTCTGTTTGACAGTGATCCCATGAATGTTGTTTGCTGCAGGTGTCTGTTTGACAGTGATCCCAGCAGGTGTCTGTTTGACAATGATCCCATGAATGTTGTTTGCTACAGGTGTCTGTTTGACAATGATCCCATGAATGTTGTTTGCTGCAGGTGTCTGTTTGACAGTGATCCCATGAATGTTGTTTGCTGCAGGTGTCTGACAATGATCCCAAGAATGTTGTTTGCTACAGGTGTCTGTTTGACAATGATCCCAAGAATGTTGTTTGCTGCAAGTGTCTGTTTGACAATGATCCCAAGAATGTTGTTTGCTGCAGATGTCTCTTGCAGCAGTGACATGAATAATGTATGTTGCAGATTACACTGACAGTGACCGTATTAATCTGATGTGATACATATGACTTTGGAAGAGACTTCATGAATTCTGCATGTTACATGGACAGTGACTGCATTGATGTTGTGTGGTACAGATTACTATAGTGACCCCAAGAGTGGTGTATATAAAATTATTACAGTGACCCCATTAATGTTGTATGGCACAGATGAGTCTCACAGAGACCATTTTATGATGTATTTTAGAGACCACAGTGACGGTGACTCCATGAGTGAGGTATCTTATATGTGGGTCCTGTAGCAACCCCATGAATGTTGTATTTGAACAGATGAATCTGACAGACCCTGTGATGTTGTATTGTTTAGATTACAGTGACAGTGTCCACATGAGTGTTGAATGTTACAGCTGAATGTGACAGACCCTGTGATGTTGTATTCTGTAGAGTACAATGACAGTGATCACATGAATTTTGTATGTTACAGCTGAATCTGACAGACCCTATGATGTTGTGTTCTGAAGAGTACAATGACAGTGATCACACATGAATGTTGAATATTACAGCTGAATGTGACAGACCCTATGATGTTGTGTTCTGTAGAGTACAATGACAGTGATCACATGAATGTTGTATGTTACAGCTGAATCTGACTGACCCTGTGATGTTGTGTTCTGTAGAGTACAATGACAGTGATCACATGAATGTTGAATGTTACAGCTGAATCTGACAGACCCTGTGATGTTGTGTCTGTAGAGTACAATGACAGTGATCACATGAATGTTGAATGTTACAGCTGAATCTGACAGACCCTGTGATGTTGTGTTCTGTAGAGTACAATGACAGTGATCACATGAATGTTGAATGTTACAGCTGAATCTGACAGACCCTGTGATGTTGTGTTCTGTAGAGTACAATGACAGTGATCACATGAATGTTGAATGTTAAAGCTGAATCTGACAGACCCTGTGATGTTGTGTTCTGTAGAGTACAATGACAGTGATCACATGAATGTTGTATGTTACAGCTGAATCTGACAGACCCTGTGATGTTGTGTGTTTTGTAGAGTACAATGACAGTGAACACATGGCTGTTGTTTGCTACACATGTGGCTGAAACCGACAGATGGCACTTTCAGTAACCTCATGAATGTTGCATGCCACCGATGAATCTGATAGATTCAACGAAAATTGTATTATACGGATGGCACTGACAGAGGTCCCTTGAGTGATACATGTTACAGCTTACTCCAGTGATTCACTAGATGTGGTATGTTTATGATGACAGGACCATGATGAACGTTGCGCGTTGCAGTTTACTCTGAAACGGACATCCTGAATGCCGAGTGCTACAGATGATGCTCTGGTGACCCCATGAACGTTGTGTTCCAGATGATACCAGCAGTGACTCCATGAACAATGTGTATCACAAACAGCTGATTGTGACCCATGACACTGATTTTTTGAATGTATGTATGTAACAGATGCGAGGCTGGGTAGCTGCCTCATGTATGCCGATGACATTGACCCTTTGAATGTATGTAACAGATGGAGGCTGGGCAGCCGCCTAATGTATGTCAATGATATTGACCCTTTGAATGTATGTAACAGATGGAGGCTGGGCAGCCGCCTGATGTATGCCGATGACATTGACCCTTTGAATGTATGTAACAGATGGAGGCTGGGCAGCTGGGTAGCTGCATTGACCCTTTGAATGTATGTAACAGATGGAGGCTGGCAGCCGCCGATGACATTGACCCTGGGAATGTATGTAACAGAGGGAGGCTGGGCAGCTGCCTGATGTATGCCGATGACATTGACCCTTTGAATGTATGTAACAGATGGAGGCTGGGTATGACCCTTTGAATGTATGTAACATTGATGAATGAGGCAGATGGAGGCCGCCGCCTAATGTATGCCGATGACATTGACCCTTTGAATGTATGTAACAGATGGAGGCTGGGCAGCCGCCTAATGTATGCCAATATGCCTTTGAATGTATGACAGATGACCCTTTGAATGTATGACCCTTTGAATGTATGTAACAGATGGCTGGGGCTGGGTAGCTGCCTAATGTGTGTCGATGACATTGACCCTTTGAATGTATGTAACAGATGGAGGCTGGGCAGCCGCCGCCTAATGTATGCCGATGACATTGACCCTTTGAATGTATGTAACAGATGGAGGCTGGGCAGCTGCCTGATGTATGCCGATGACATTGACCTTTGAATGTATGTAACAGATGGAGGCTGGGCAGCTGCCTAATGTATGCCGATGACATTGACCCTTTGAATGTATGTAACAGATGGAGGCTGGGCAGCTGCCTAATGTATGCCGATGACATTGACCCTTTGAATGTATGTAACAGATGGAGGCTGGGCAGCTTTCTAATGTATGCCAATGACATTGACCCTTTGAATGTATGTAACAGATGGAGGAGCTTTCTAATGTATGTGGATGACAATGACCCTTTGAATGTATGTAACAGATGGATGCTGGGCAGCTTTCAAATGTATGCCATGACATTGACCCTTTGAATGTATGTAACAGATGGAGGCTGGGCAGCTTTCTAATGTATGCCAATGACATTGACCCTTTGAATGTATGTAACAGATGGAGATGGGGCAGCTTTCTAATGTATGCCAGTGACATTGACCCTTTGAATGTATGCAACAGATGGAAGCTGGGTACAATGACCCCTAATATATGCCAATGACATTGACCCTTTGAATGTATGTAACGGATGGAGGCTGGGGCAGCTGCTTAATCTGTGGCACTGACTCTGACCACATGAATGTTCCATGTTTCAGATGCAGTCTAGGCTGCTGCTGATCCCATTCTGTGGACAGCTGCAAAGACGTCATTCACACCTGCCTGCAAAACTGCCACCAGCAGATTGGCCGCTGGAGCAGGATGTAAGTGCTGCAGTCAGTTCTGGTACCTGCAGACAACAGCCATCCGTGAAGAGTCTCTGGCATTTCATGCAACAGAGCTGGACGGCGCATGAAATCTGTATTGGGGAAAAAATATTGCTTGTTATGTAGCTCTTCAACACATAGCTCTTCAGCTGTGTCTGTTTTTCTAGCTATATAATCTTTTGATTTTGTAATGAAGTCTTGTTGTGGTCATCCTTTGTATTCAGGTGATGTTGGTCATCTACTACTGTTTTTAAAGTTAGAAATCCGTATGCAGAATACAGGTTTTTTTTTTTGCAATTTCAAGGTAGCATACTAATTGATTTAAGCTGCAAATGATGTCCTAGTGCCAGATAAAGACATTGAATTTTTTTAATATAGACAGTGTTTGTAATCAGATGTATCTATTAACATAGACCAAGACAAAGTTTTTACAAATGACTGTCTCTGAATGAACGAGAATTCAAGAAAACAACGTCATTTAAAGTTGGCACACATTTTCAGCAACCATTTCTTCAAATGAAAGTGAAAAGAAGTGAATGAAGTGAAATGAAAGAAAATACGTTAGATACTTTAATTACAATGGGAAGAGTCAGTACATTTCAGCAAATTGTTGCTTTGGAATGAAGATTTAATTACAAAAAAATATACAGATGAACATGTATAAATCTCAAGCGAAAATGGAGATAATTGAATTTCAGCTTTTTAAAGATATCAAAGAAAATTGTGATATCTGATGTTTTTGTGTGTAGATGTGTGCTATGCATACTACACTAAGTGCATTCTTATTAACTGTGTACTGATGCTTACTGCTTGAAAAATATTTTTCTAGTATGATCTGCTTATGTCTCTTCTGGTTATTTTACGCATCTGTTGTATTGAATACTTCTGTATGTGTATAGTGTAGCATTTATCGCAGCTGTATGTTTGCTGTGATGATTAGTGTGACATCAGTGTTGCTGTCTACTGTGTTTTGTTTGTATATATACATGTTTTTATTATTTTTGTTTTCGATAAGAATTTTTGTAAGTTTTCCAAAGAGTCAGAAGGCGGCATACTATTTTTTTTTCACTTTCCTTTGTTAAGTCATTTATACACTTGCAATATGACATGTTTTTCTGATTCACTTTTCTTTGTTAAGTCATTTATACACTTGCAATATGATATGTTTTCTGATTCAAGTCATTTATAACTTAAGATGCGACAGAGTTGGCATGGAAATATATTTGTATTCTTTTTCAGTCCTTCCAAGCCCTTTAGGGAAGCTGATGACTAGTCCTTTACAAAGTTTTGTCATGTTCCCATATGGCCGTGGCTCAGAAATGGCTTTGAATGGCACCCCATGGCAGTTGAAGCCAATCTTGAGCTCAGAATGTCATCATTCTGTTTTTAGAATGCTGAGAATTCCTAAAGAAATGCAGGAAAATAATGTGCTGTGGTTATTGAGAAATTTTGAAGCCTTTTGTACTGTGCAGGCGTAAAAGAGATTTCTTTTTTTGCCTGGAGCAAAAACGGGGAGATTTTTTTCATAACTTCAATGAAAAAAAATCAAGGTTGCAGTCTAGAGACTTGCAGTGTGGTAAAAGTCAGTTTGAGAAGAATAGAAAAATGGGTCAAGCTGAGACAATTTTTTCTTTTGTCCCTAATATTATACATCATATGGACTAAATGTATGTCAGTGTCTATGTGTTTTACCTTTTCTTTTCTGAGATGTGGCAGCCTTTTGGCATGTAGGCGTCAAGACAGGAGAGAAGTGGCTGCAGAATCTGTTCACATGCGCATGCTAGGAAAAAGTAACAAAAATGAGTCTATATCTGAATGGAAGTTTCTCTTGTTTGAATTTCATATGAGCAAATCTGGGATGATGATAGCAATAATGCATACAATCTTTTGGATTATGGATCATGTCAACATTTTGGGTAATGAGGTTGCAAACCAACTTGTTTGGCAATATGACGAGGAAAGAACTGTCCAAAATGTCTGTTCCATTCACTGACATAAAATTTGGAATCCACAGATGCATCAAAGACCTATGGCTACAGGAAGAGAATTCATAGGGAATACACAGACTGACAGCAAACTCTTTCAGATCTTTCCAGACTTCAAGGAATTTCTGGAAACTGCAAAGAGGAACAGGTGTAGTGAACATGATATAGTGCTCACACGTTTCTTTCTCATTTCTGTGTTCAGAAGGGTGAGGACTGTTCTTGGTGAATACCGCAAGATAAACCATTCAGGGTGAAACATCAATTGATTTTGGGAATGTGTATAGCAACTGTTCAAAATGTTTCATTGCAGATTTCTTGAGGAACTTTTTCTAAGATACTCAATCTGATGTAGTTTTTCAACTTTTTAAGGGCGATCAATTTTTTTTTTTTTTTTTATCAGTCTTTTAACAGACGGCATACTTTGAATGATAAGTCTTAGCATTTTCATTTTCTGCTTTTAACTGGTTTGCAGTCCTGATGCAGCTTTCGTGGTCAGCTAGACTGTAAACAACATGATTGGATTTAACAAACAATCGTACCTTTGAACAGAACTTCTAGCCAAAAAGAGATCAGAATCTTTTCACACATCTGTATTCGTGACTTGAGTGTGCAACACAATTCGACACCTTTTCTGAACCAGGGCCATACAGTGTTTTGGGGTGTATGTGATTGGGAACTGATTTACAAGTTTGAAGCAACGACATCATGTTGTTTTCATTTTTAGTATGAAGTAATGATGTCATCTTGTTTTGTTTTTGGTGCCTTATGTTGTATTTTAACTTGACAGAATCCCTATCTGTTGGGTCAAGATCAGTTGATTTATTGTGCTAATCAGTGCAACAATAGACACCATGACCAGTCACATACGTGACTGCTCTCAACTAATGTTATGTGGTCAGTGATGCACTGGTAATGGAACTGTAATCAACATTATTGTAACTACTGTTGCTGCTGCTCACTCCACTGCTTTGTCTTCTATGACCCCTGTTGTTGTTTTTTTTTTTTAGTTATTTTTTTATTTGTTATCTTTCCAGCGGTGGTAAAGTACAGTGGCTGTTTCTAGTTATTCTGAAAAAGTAACAGAGCTGATAAATACAGTGTATAATTTCGGGGGGAGAGAGAGATATATGTACACTTCACACACCCATACATGCACATTCACAAGGGTCATCCAATAAAAAGACTGGATTGGTTACGCACAAAGTTTTAATGAAATGTCACATACCTGTCTACATTCCTTCATAGTAACCTTCGTGCTGCCAGTCAACTGATTTCCATCGATGCAGAAGATCTTGAAAGTGTTTTGCTTGGCAGCTGGAGTTAATACTTTGAACTTGCCCATCACTTCCGCTTTGAGGCTCAGTAAAGTCATCAGATCTGACCAGTGGAGAGATTCTTTTAGTTTCGGGAATAGGGCAAGGTCAGGTGGAGCCGTGTCAGGAGCTGTGGTGGATGTGACAACACTTCTCATCTGTATGACATTCGTAAGTGTTGCCTTGGCTTAAGGCTGTGTTAGACCAATTGACATAGGACTAGAACACCAAGGCTACATCAAAATGTTGTAATGCTCTACATAGTTATGCGGGAATTGTTTTCTGTCATGACAAATTCCTAGCTTAACATTATCAGTCTCCAAAATCCCTCGAAGTCGGAGTGTGGCTGCCCATGTGGCAGGGTAATCAAAACGGTCACACACGTAATGTTCTCATCCCTGGCTGATGCATTTGTATCATAGTGTTCAAGTACTTCAGCTGTTCGGATGATCCCTGGAGTCTTTTAGCCAGGGTACAACACAACAACAACACAACATTCATAAGTGACATCGCCATTGCAGCTTTGTAGCTGGCAACATTGTCATCAAGGAACATTAGAGGAGGTTAAAGCAGCTTTGGATGCATCTCTTGTTTCACAGGTTTTAATGTTTTTGTATGGAACTTTCTGTCATATTCCTGGGTCAACAGTCGGCCCCACTGGAACACTGTGCCTTAATATGCCATGATTGTTGTGAGCCAAAATCTTGGTCATCATTGAATTCCCCTGTTTTGATCAGAATTTCATGAGCTTCTGGAGCATGCCATTCAAATGATTGTCACTTTTGTTCTGGGTCGTAACTTTGGATTCAGTGATCACCTGTAATGACGGTCCTTTTACAAAAATGTTTGTCTCTCTTTTTAAAAATCTTTTTTGCAGCACTTCTTCAGTGTCCATGCATGCACTTGTCTGGCCTCTGCTGAATGGACAGGGAAGCCAAATAATGGGGATGTCTTGTGCAAAACTTGTCTTTGTTTTGTTCACCGATCCACGGCAAATTCCAGTATCATGGGTAATTTCCTCACATGTCAATGTTCCACCTTTGTCTGATACATCCTTCACTTTAAAGCATGCTTCATTTGTGATGTCAGTTGGACAGCTTGGCTTGTTTTTACCTTCAGTGCCATTTCCGCCCCAATTTGAAAAAAAAGAATTCCTGTGAAATACTGCTGCAAGAGAAGCAAACTGTGTCACCACATACTGTAGTAGCATTTGGAAAATGTTTGTATAAGAAATGCCTGTCCAAACATTCATTTTAAGTGTAGGCATAGTGATCAAAATTATATCATATCATTTGACATTATTTAGTGGTGTTATAGGCTTCTTTGTGCTGCAGATGTTCAGCGTTTAATGACTGTTTTTTGGTTTTTTTATGTGATTGCAGACCAGTCTCTATATTTGTTGGATAACTCTTGCATATTGACATAAACACACACACACACACACACACACACACACCCATCCCATCCCACACCACACAAGAAACACACAAACACAAACAGATGGCTGTGTGTCTACAAATATTTAAATTTTGCCTAGGGAGCAGAAAATTAACGGCACTGGTAAAGTTATTAGTACCTATTGTCTTTCACAGTATTCTAAGTCAGGCTATTTGTTTTGGAAGAGGAAACTCCGCTATGGTTTGTTGGCCAGTTTGTAAGTAAAGAGAGATGTGACAGGAGGAGATATTTTTTTTTTTTTTTTTTTTTTTTTTTTAAAATTTTTTCATTTTTTTTTTTGTAAGAGGAAAGCCCATTTTGGTTTGTATGCCAGTTAGTTAGTAGAGAGAGAGTGGCAGGAGGAGAAGAGTTTACCTGTTAAGTTTTGAAGCAGAACCATAATAATACATATATATTCAGCGGTTGAAAAGATTTTTTTTTTCATACACATTGTTTGAATAGGGTTATGTTTATTTATTGACACTGTTTATGAAATGGTTGTAAATTCCATGCATGTCTCAGATTATATTAAGTCAGTGACACCTTCGCATGCGCGATCAAGCACTTCCCACAGGTACTTTTATCCCAAGGAGTCCTGTCATACCTACTCATTCAAGACCATGAAGGTCCAGGAATCCTTTGAATCGAAGTGGGCCCCACCATGTGTGGCAGTACAGGGACACCTTTTGGGCATTTCTATCCAGACATGAGAATGACGGGCTGCCAGAAAGACAGCATGATGTGCTATCATAACCTTGCCATGCACTGCTGATGGCGATGAATAGTCAGAGGCTGTGCTGCTTTAAAACCCCTTGACCAAGATTCAGCAGTCACAAACAAATATTCTGAACAGACAGAAATATGTGGATCAGACAGGCGAAGACAATCGGGTATGTTGATCAAATTGTGCTCGTGAAGCATGGGAATGAAGAAATTATGCATCCTAACCCACTTTGTTTTGGTTTTAGGTTTGACACATCCACAGAAATTCACCCCTAATTTTTTTTCTTTGTTTAGAATTTTAATTTTTCCTGTTCTACTGTTTTATTTGTTAATTTTTTTTCGCATGTAGCATGTAAAAAATTATTGGTTCACGTGGAACGTTTAAAGCCTGGAGTTGAGCTGGTCCTATAGAAATCCAGCAGGTAACATGCTGTAAGAAAATGCAATACGTGAAGACTTTTTAGACTGGTAAAAGATGTACATTGGTTTATATCTGTTGAAGGCCTCTGGCCCTAAAAGAGTTTATAATAGCGTTTTTTGGTGTCAGATACATCCATGTCACAAGTACATAAAGAGACATGAGTATGCATGCCGCCGTGTTACTCCTGATGACACATGCTGGGGGAAAATTGCAGCCCTTTGCCTGCTGAACATCTCATTTTACATAGGGCATTTTGCTTTTGTTTTGAAGAAAGTCGAAACAAAGTGAATTCTGGGAGGGAATTCTTAGTCAGATAAGTCATGCAGCTTCATTTGTGATTGGCAATGGTTACATACACAACAGTGATGATATTGTGCAGCATTGAATGTACAGGCAGGGATGTGGCGTATTAAAAAAAAAATTTCTTATTTTTACGTTGAAATTGGAAAGTGAACATGAGAAAAGAAGTGATCAGCACGTGAAAGAGACCCAAACAGCAAAGTGAGGTGAAGCATTTCACTTGACCAAGGAGCTCTTTGACAGTTGGTTTGAAAGTTAACTGTGCAGCAAAAGGAGACCTGTCAGGGAACATATGTTACTCAACATTTAGAAATTCAGAGCAATAGATTTGATTATCTGTATATAATACAACAAATGATAAATATTTTGTTGTTAAAAAAAAATTTTTTTTTTTTAATGAGTATGTGAATTATTGAAATAGATCTGAATATAGCCTTTTAGTGGAAATGTTTCTTTACCCAATTATGTCCATGGCTGGCCCTCTGATAAGGCAAGTGAAACCTTAAAGGTGTTCAGGGAGCGTATGTAGTTCTTACAGAATGCAGCTGCTACGCAAGTTGGCTTAAGTAACTAATGCTTGCATTGTAGGTCAAATGCATTAAATCATTGAATGAGAACAGTTAAAAGATTGATGTGATTTGAAAACAAAAGATTATCAGTAATGTTGGTCATTGGTTGAATTTTGATCAATTTATGTGTTGTATAGAAAATGTTGGCCAAAGTGTTTTTGTTAGCATTTGTCATAATTTTTCTTTCAAATCAGAAGCTGCGCAATTTTGAAAGTATTGCTGTCTGTATCTAAATAAATAAAAAAAAAAAAAAAAAAATGGAAAAAAGAGAAAAGAAAAAACTTGGTCACAAGCTGCACTGTTTAGCAGTCTAGACTTAATCCATCTCATACTGAAAACATGGTCATTGTTTTATACTTACATGTGTGCTTTATCAAAAGAAAACAGGAAAACGACAAAAATGACTTTTGGTCCCATGGTGAGTCCCTAACATCCCCTAAATGCTGTGTATGGCACCAGTTCGCATAGTACAAATGCAGACAACAGGCACAAACGGAAGCCAAGGCACACCATGGGAGCAAGAGTTGTCTTTTTTTGTTTGTAGTTTTTTATGTTTGTGTCTCCTTGCTTTGATCTGTTGAAGAATAGTTTTTAAATCTGTAAGGTAGATATTTAAAGTTTGGCTGGACTTTTTTTTTCCCCCAGAATCTCAGATTGTTCATGAATAACAGTCCAAATACTGCTGCTGTGTTTGGGCTTTTTCTTACCTTCATTTTTTTTTCAACTTATAAAATCAAGAACTGTGTGATTTTGATACTGTTAGGCACCAGATCCACAAAGGTAGGTGACTGTCTCCAAAGATATAGTAATGGTTATTAGATGTGGCAAGGTCAGACATGTGAACCACCACTGTCAGCACATATACCTGTGCAGGAAAAATCAGGGTTTTTTTTGTGTGGCCTATATAGCCTTATCAATGTTTGTAGACTACGAAAATCGGTGTACACAGGGAAGAAAAAAATCTGATAGGAATTTTCTTAGGTGGCACCTTAGATATCTATGCCAGTGTTTTGAGAATGCTTTCATTGAATCGACCTAAGCACATTCTGAGTTTCGATAAAATGTCACTTGAAGATCACTGGGCAATGTGTGGTAGTTAATCTGACCTCTGATAAAATGACTTTTCTGGGTCATTGAGCAGTGACTGGTCAATTGGAATGGCATGTGCGCAAATTCTGGCTTCTCATGTTTTCATGAGGTTAGTATTCCATTCCATTTTGTTCAGTTTATAAGACTTAGTAGTGAATACTAAGAAAGACATGGCTGACCTTGAGGTTAAGAAACCTTAAGATTCTAAAGTGGTCGACACCTTTGCCGCATTGACCAAGGTTAAGCCTGTTCTGTTTATCTGTAACAATCAAAACATTCGTGCTGTTTGTCTGCAAAAATATGTTTATTGGCACTGTTTTGGAGACACGGCAGAATTAACTGAGAGAAATCTCAAAGGTATTGATAAGTGACAATCAAAATGTTGCTGTTGTCTTTTTGTTAGTGTCATCAGGGCACCCGATTTCTAGTCCCATGTAGCTACATTCTCTTGAGACTGGTGCATGCCATTTCCCTAAACTCTGTTACTGGTCTGTTGGCACTGGAATAACAAAAAATAAATCCCTCAACACTTGTGAATGACAGTCTGTGTTGTTTTTGTTTGTTTTTTTTCTTGCTGTTCACTGCCTTTTGGTCTTCCATTGAAGTAAACCAGGGACGTACTTTTTACATGGGTATGCCATGTGCCAAATAGAGAATGTGCGAAAAACTCCCCATTTTTGTAACAAAAAGAAATAATTGAGTATCTGCAGACATAACAGATTTTCTTTGATGAGTGATCCGACAATTTTTGATTCAAATACTGCTGCTGTTTTGTATTCTTGTTTGTTTGTTTTATCACCCCCTCCCCCCACTTTTTATTTATAGTATTCTCTGCCTTTGTAAATCTAGCTATGCAGTTTTGACTCTGAAATGCCTTTATAAATGTGCTCTGAGATGCTCTCTCTATATAGTCAATGGGGTTTTTACACTTTGAAGAATTAACTTTAATGAATTACTTACTGTTATGAAAAAAGAAATCCGAATACCTCTGCTGCTGCTGATTTATTTCTTTCAGGTTTTTTTTTTTTGTATGTGTTTTTTTGTTGTTGTTTTGTCTCCTCTTTCTTTGTGATCGAGAAGTGTACAATTTTTATACTTTATACACTCACGAAAAAAAATACGGTTACTGTTTAAAAGCTGTTGCACAACTGGTTTAGTTGGATCCCACATTTACAGTGATTTATAATTGTGTGTGGGTATGTGCTTTTATCTTTTTCCTTTCATGTGTTCTTTCCATGGAAACAACAATTATAGCATGGACTTTGGTCACATTCTAGCTGGCAGTGAAGTTATTCACTTTTTACCAGAAGCAAACACAATCAATCACATTCAACAAGTAATATTTTGCTTTTGTTTGTGTAGATCAGAATGTTTACACAGACAGACAAACTTACTTATATAATTGTTTGACATTGAAGTTTTCATTCAAATGGGATTTTTTTTTTTTTTTGTTTTGCCAGTGTTTGTCAGCGTTGCTATATTTTCAGGTTTTTGAGTGGGTCGTTTTTTCTGATGTAAGTGTGTACATCTGTCGATAATTTTTGTTAAAAGTTCACCATTTTTTTAACATGACTTCGCATTTGAATGGCTCCTTAGGTGATCAAATTTTGGGATTTGTGGATTCTTTTTTTTTTTTTTAGGGTCATTAGAGTTTCATTAGAACTCGTGTACATTGCTGTTTAAGAGAATTTACTTTTCCAAACCATGTTTCAGTTTGAAACAGCCTTCATCTTGTATTTGAGGTGATTTAATCGTGAAACCCGTGAATTTAATAATGTATGTGTTCTACAGCATTTAAGATGATTTTACATCTCAAGAATAAATGCCATTTCATGATGTTTGTGATCCTTCAAAGTAACTGTCTTGATTGATCAAAGATTGATCATTGCCTGGAAAAAGTGGTAGTTGATCAGTCTGTCAGGTTGTGTAGAAAAGGTTTGTTTCTTTGCATTTCAGTGGTGTAAAGTATAATATTTCTGTTATAAAGAAGAGGCTTTAATGTGTGTGATATAAACGTGGTTGAATTCTCAGTTTCATTGTTTGAGAGGTTAGTGAAGTGATTTATAAGTAAAACACTGAAAGTGATGTGATTATTTGATACCTTGCTGAAATCATTAAGCATAACATTTCCCATTCCTGCAGGTTTTGAGAATGGGCTGTTTCTTTAGGTGGGTGCTTTAGTCACTAAGAAAGGAAAACCAAAATGTGGATTACAAGCGTTGGTAGATGACAAAACCACATACTGGGCTGGTGGTCCCCATCTCTTTTTCCCATGGAACTAAGAGGTACACAGTTTGATTCATGGCCTGTGCTATGTTCTGCGAAAGACTGAAATGTTTGGAGGCATTGTAGAATTCATTTAGATGAATCCTGTTGATGTTTGGTCATTACACTGTTGTTATCTTTTATTGGAATTTGAAGTTTTGCCTGAAAAATGATATCTCTAAACCTGGCTGTTTGAAAGCTGGTCGTTATCCTGGGTATTTATCTTCCTTTCTTTTCATTAACATATTTTTTTTTTCAGTATAATACTTTGTATGGCATGTTTACATTACATTCTTAAGGAAGAGATCTGCCTAGCTTGACTTACTTTTGTTTCCACATGGATTTATCATTGCTAAAATTCAGAAACCTAGCTGTGCTTTGAAGATCCAGATGTTACACAAAAAAAGGAAACAAAGCAAAACTGTAGTCATGCACGAGCCATTGTATTAAACAGGTTTCTGTCTGAATGTGCCTCTATCAAATCGTTTCTCACAGAAAAGAAACCATGGAAGAACTGTAATTGGTGAGGTCGAGTTTGAAACAAAAAAAAAAAGAGAGAGAGAGACTTTATTGTTAATGTCTTTTGTCATACAGTTGATAGAAAAGTATTAGAGGAACGAATTTTCAGCAATTCCTTAAATGCTGCTTTAAATGTAAGAGTACTAAAATATGCCAAAGGAATTTTTGGAATGTCTGAAATGATCTTCACTGATTTATATTCATCTTGTTTCTTCAAACATCTGATGACATTTGCTTACACATTTTAGTTCTGTTGTTGTTTCGTTTTGTTTTATTTAACGTCATGAACCAAAATATTCACAACACAATCAAGGTGATTCTTTTTGTGTTAAAGCAGCTTTTTTTTTTGTATTTACCACACATTTATGGTATGAATTTGACTGCACTTATTACTAGCATAAATAAGTTATTATAATTGTATTAATATTAGTGAGGATAGTGATGTGCTAATGCTGCTTACACACCAAGATGGTGTATGGGAAAACAGTGATTCTTCTATCAAGGATTGTGGGTTTTTTAAAAAAATTTTTTTTTTTTTTTTTACATTTGCTTTTGTCAGTCCACACCTTTGAATGCTACTTTTTACCTTGGATATCTTTTTCTTCAGTCTGAAGCGTTGAAACAGTAGGACTGGTACATAAAAATCTGAAATGTACAAACCAGGCATAAATCAGTTGATAACTATGTTTTGTTAGGCATTATTGGCAGTACTTCCATCTCTGTTTCTCTGTCTTTGTCTCAAACACACACACACACAAAAGCAAGCACACGTGCATGCATGTGCACATGCTCACTCATATGCACACACACACACTCAAGAGAAAGAAAAAGAAGACATTCACACGGATGTCTGGTCACATTTACTTTATTTAAAGTGTTTGTAAAAGTTTACAAACTATATATAAATTTTGTATATGTATGTGACTTTTTTGTTTTTTGAAGATGAAGTCAGTTTAAAACAAAGCATGCTGAGATGGCTGTGGTCTGCTAGTTTGGATTTTACACCATCTATTGTGGTGCTGACATACAGCTGATGTGGTCAACGACAGCAAGCAGACTTTTTCACTTTGTGAAAAGTTGGGTGGGATGGGGTCAAGATTTTTACTTTTGATATAGCTTTGAGATTTTAACCATGTTTTTTTTTGGTCTTTTTGGACAACCTGTACTGACAATGAGTGTGATTTTCCTTGGGCATTTCTTTTAGAATATATTAGCTCTTTTAATGTCTTTTGTGTATCCTTATAATCAGTTCAGTATTAAAAATGTAGAGAAAAAAAAAAAAAAAAGACCCCACCTTTGTCAGATAC
>JADBJO010004723.1:92500-97500 GCA_016801955.1 Conus betulinus
CAACATCTCTGAGGTTCATCTCTGAAGTACTGAAAGTTACTGAGCTGTGAGATGCAATTTTTAGAAAAACCAGAGAAATCTTCCTGGGAACGGCGCCCATATACTGCAGCACTGCAACCCATCTTTAACGATGCATTACAAATAAAGTAGTGAACCCAAGAACCCATAGATACAATTAAATCAACAGCCATCTTGAGGCTGTCATACTGTTAAACATGGCACCATTTGAACAAAAAAATTACGGCAAAAACAGCGTCACCACCGATTCTGTAGTACACACACACACACACACGCGCACGCGCGCGCACGCACGCACGCACGCACGCACGCAGGCAGACAGACAGACAGCCAGACAGAGTAGGCCTACATGAATAAGTAGGCCTACACACTTAATTGCTGAGATCTCGGAAGCTCTCTTTCGAATCCTTGAATGATTAGAAAATATCAATTTCTTAGCGTTTTATTACGGATGTGATCTTGGGAATTTCACTCCCCGTCCTTCACACACACACACACACACACACACACACACAGTAGCCAAAGTATGGAACACAGAAGCAGTTTCTGTCCCTGTAAAGCGAAAGCATCCAAGGTCAAACAGTTGTAGGCCAACGTTTGACCTTCTGCATTTGGCTACACGTTCTCATCTATTCGAATAGGTCAAAGGCCAGCAGCATGGGAAACACGTCATCAGTGTGACTGCAGTTTTCGACGGTAAAGAATTGTATTCGTTTTTGTCCGGCGAACGTTAACACCTTTATTGCCGACTCGAGGGATACTCCTACGCTTTGAACATACGGTGCTGTTCCTGTGGAAACTAAACAAAATTTAAAACAGTAACGCAATAGTAGGCCTGCTCTGTACACAATCTGAACGACAGAAGCACAACAGCATCTAACGATGCAGTGTGTAAAGTCATGATGAACACAGCAGAACGGAGAAAAGAAGAAGTCGAGGACAAGTTGTTTGCTCGTCAAGAAAGAAAGAGGACTGGGTCTATGTAGCGCGGAACAGTAGTAGCTGAGCTGTTCCAACTAAACGCGCCCCTGCGGAATGTTAATAGATAGAAAGGAAGGGGGCTCGTGCGCGGACGGGTGGTTATCTTTTCTTGGGAAGAAAAAAAGTGCGCGCTATTAGTACATGCTGTTGAGTTAATGCTTCAGAACGGACAGAACGGGGGTCTCTGTTAGAATCATGCTAGTGGAAGGAGATAAGCGTGTGGATGTACAGTGTGTATTCTGGTGTAACGCTTGGTGTATGATGGCAAGTTTGTCATCGCCTTGAGTGTCGAAAGCGAGCCCTGCGACAGGTGAAAGGAAGACATTTAAATCCGGGGTGACGCTCGTGCGCTGGCGATCATCACAATCATCATCACTACGGCTAGGTAAAGAAAACAAAAACAAAAACAAGCAGGGGTATTTAAAAAGGGAAGAAAAGGTGGTTACGGTTCACTGCGTTTAGCGCCATTTCTTTTCACCTGTATCGCGAGTGTCTGGAGTGTGTCGTCGCGGCGTGCCGGTAGGCTTGGTTATTGAGTGTGAGAAGTGGAGTTCCCTCGTGTACACAAATATCGCCGCGATCTTCCGAACAAAAAGCTGATCAACGTGTGCATCTGTATAGGGATCTGCTGTGACACTGAAGGTTGGTACCAACAGCCGGCTAGGCGTGTTTCTGTGTGTCAAAACCCCGGCGCCAGCATCTGGAGAATTTGCAGACTACAGCCAGCATTAGGGAGCAGCAAGTGATGAACCATGTGTTACGACTGATCGACGACGGGTTTAGAACAATGTTTCTGTATCACAGATGACCCCCCCCCTCCCCCCCTCCCCCACTCCACACTCTGTTCTCCAAAGATACGAGTTACTCAACCGAGTCACACGTGGATACCTTCGTGATTCTCAAAATTACATTTCGGCCAGTTAGTCTTTGCTACAGTTATTATGGATTATGGAATATGTAGAATGTTATCATTGTAGCCATACCCTCTCAGTTCTTGCCGCTAGATTTGTCCAAAGAGCCCGATTTGTCCAAAAAGCCCGATTTGTCGAAACAGTGCAGTATATATCCATGTTTTTGACAAACGAACAGACCTACATCTAGCCTACACATCGGTTCTCTGGAAAATCGGGTTGTAACACTTCTCATGTGCTGATGCACCACATCAACGCTCTCTATGACTGACCTACCGTCATTTCGCCCTGTTCCAATCTCCATTCGTGACTTTAGAACCGAGGAGCCGCTGTGTGAATTCAGACTAGCACAAAGGTATGTTGCTGTTATGTCCATGGGAAGCAATGAACACCACCAATCAATGTCCGTGCTCCGGTGGTTGATCTCAGCAACGACCTTGGGGTCACCCTGGTTGTACGTTGACATGGCTGACTGATCCAAATAAAATCTTTTGAAGTTGACAGAAGATTGGGTCTTTTATCTATGACCACTGAACTGGACATTTCGACATCACTTCTTCGATTTTTAGCCTCTTTGATATCGTCTGCGCGACACAGGTTGACCCAGCACCTAAAAAGAGACCAAGTACCTACAGAGATGGGTGATTGGCCAAAAGGCGTGATCTCGGTTCCCCGATAGGAAATCAACAGTTAACACACCTAGGGTTTTTTTTTTTTTTTTTTTTTTTGTATCCATGCTCCATTGAACACGAACAGCAAGGCCTCTGTGACCAATCATTGTGACGTTTCCGGATCTTGGATCACGGCCTAAAGCAAGACAGAGTGGGTAGAGGACAGCGACAGCGCTATCAGTAGCTGGTTCCCCATTGGGTTGTGAAAGACAAGAGAGAGACAAGACAGCCCAGCGAGTGATTCCTCGCGACTGGCATGGTTGAACTAAATACATAAATACAGGAACAGAAAGAGTTAGCCGGCCAAGACTACCACGAAGGAACAACTTGTTCCTAAAAGTTTTTTTTTTTTTTTTTTTCGCTGTGAGGACGTAAAACTCAACCATTCCGAGCTAGCCGGACATAGTTGGCTCACTCTTGAAAACGAAAAGGTGATAATGGTCGTTATGGCTGTGGGGGGCGCCACTGTGACAGTTCGGCAAGCGTGGAAGAATTGTTAACAGCGAAGACTGAGAGATTGTATGAGCAGCAGATGTCCGTGAAGAGAACAACAGAGCAAGAGACTGTGTACTGCCTGTAACACGTACGGCAGCAGTCTGAGCGACTGTGCGAAAAAAAAAAAAAAAAAAAAAAAAGAAAAGAAAAGAAGAAAAGACCAAAAACCAACCAACCAACCAAACACACACACACACACACACACACACACACACACACACACAGAAAAACGAAAACACAAACATGTGCAATTTATATCGGTAAGAAGAACTGAGACCAAAGTGGGCGACGATTCCATAATCACTCAGTTTTAAGCAGAAATTCCATTTCAAAATATTTTAAAGTCACTTTAAGACTCTAACCGTATTAGAAGAAGAAGAAGAAGAAGAAGAAAAAAGAAGAAGAAGAAGAAGAAGGACCAGACGAAAAAGAAAGAAAAATAAGAAGACGACAAAGACGAAGAAGAAAAAAAAGAGAAAGAAGAAGAAGAAGAAGAAGAAGAAGAAGAAGAAAGAAGAAGAAGAAGAAGAAGAACAACAACAACAACAACAACAACAACAGCAACAACAAAACATAGTAAAAAGAGAACAAGGATCAGTAGAAGGAGAAATTAAGTAAGAAAACCATCCGAGATCCACAACAAACAAAGAAACTGAAAAAAAAGACAACAACAACAACAACAACAAACAACAACAACAACAAACAAAATGACAACAACAACAACCACGAGCAAAGACGCGAGGGACGACTGGGATCGGAGGAGCAGCGAGGACGCCGACGCCAGCTCCCTGGACGCCCTTCAGGAGGACGTGGGCCAAGGGTCGTGCGGGGGCAGCAGGTGCTATGGCACGTGGTGCGTGCTGATGGCCGTGCTGGTGCGCCTGCTGTGCTGCTGGTGCACGCCAGCCTGGCCGTGTGGCTGGTGGTGTCGCTGACCTCCCGCCAGCTGCTGTGGGCGCTGCTGGCCTCGCTGCTGCTGCTGTTGGCGGAGGGAGCCTACTCCGTGGTCAAGAGAGGGGGCCGCCGCGAGAGCCGATGGTGAGACTGTGTGTGTGTTGTGTTGTGTTGTGTGTGTGTGTGTTGTGTGTGTGTGTGTGGTTGTGTGTGTGTGTGTGTGTGTGTGTGTGTGTGTGTGTGTGTGTGTGTGTGTGTGTGTGTGTGTGTGTTTTGGTCGTCGTGGTTGTTGGTGGGTCTCTCTCTCTGTGTCTGTCTGTGTGTCTCTGTCTCTGTCTGTCTGTCTCACTGGGTCTGTCTCTCTGTTTGTCTGTCTCTCAGTGTGTGTCTCTGTACCCCCTGTCTGTGCGTGGGTGAGCGTCCGCGTGTGTGTGTGTGTGTGTGTCTGTGTGTGTGTGTGTGTCTCCCCGTGCGTCGTGCGTGCGTGCGTGTGTGTGTGTGTGCGCGTGTGTGTGTGTGTGTGTGTGTGTGTGGTTATATGAGGCAAGCCTTTTGCGTCCTCTCACGTCTCTTTCAATGAATATGATCGCCTGCCTTTGTGGAAACCTCTAGATTCGAGTGTGTGCTTTGAGGACGCGCGTATATTATTTTGTATCCACATCCGTTGTGGTCAATACCAAAACGTCTATTTTTGTGCGTGTTTAGATTGTGTAGCTGCCTACGAGAGAGAGAGAGAGAGAGAGAGAGAGAGAGAGAGAGAGAGAGAGAGAGAGAGAGAGGTGGGGGGGAGCGGGAGCGACAAGAGAAATAACCCATCTGAAAATAATAAAGAGAGCCCAATGAATCGCCACAAACACGAATTCCTGCCCCAGGGCTTTCCACCCCTATCCTTTTTAGGTTAGGTCGCTGAGATCCCCCCGCTGGGGTGTAGTGGGAGCAGTGCAGAGAAATGGGAGGGACTGACAGAGAGAACCCTTCATCAGACCGGCCCCTTTGAAGCATCTTCATGCTGGGACGGAATGGGCCAGAC
>JADBJO010004723.1:107500-120000 GCA_016801955.1 Conus betulinus
TCCTTCCTCCAGACACTCTTCGACGAAAGGGTCAAAGATCGCCCCAAAGATTCTCGTTACCTGCACCTACCCCGCACACGTGCATGCGACGCTTGGTTTCAGCGTGTGTAGCAATTGGCGAACTTATATAGTGTTCATCCCCACACCCCAACCTCTCCCCCTCACACCCCCGGCCGGAACTTTTCAGTAAACGTGTTAAGATACAGTTGTAAAAACTGATCAGTAAGTAGGCCCATCCGATGAAATTGTGTCTTTTTTTCCCCAGTGACCAGATGTATCATACTGATCGAAGAAAAAAATGTGTTGTCAGGGACAAGACGTCGTAAAACTGATCACATTAAAAAAAAAAAGGAAATCAGGGATAGATATACCTCTCACTGTGTAGTCCCATGAACTGTGGCAAATTCCGTAAATTGTGCAACGAGTCTGTCTGGTGTTCATCGTCCAAGGCATCGTTGCAGGAATCAGAAAAATCTCGCTTGCACGCAAGTGTACGTGTGGGAGGGAAGAGAGAGAGAGAGGGTGGGGGAGGGGACAGAGAGAGAGAGAGAGAGAGAGAGAGAGAGAGAGAGAGAGAGAGAGAAGAGAGAATTTTCGCGCGTGCGTGGGAGCATGAGTTGCGTACGTGCGCACGCGCGCGGGCATGTGTGTGTGTGTGTGTGTGGTGTGTGTGTGTGTGTGTGCGCGCGCGCGTGCAGGCATGCGTGCGTGTGTGATGCGTGTGCTCATATGTTGCGCAGGCATACATGCGTGTGCGCGCATGCATACGTGCAAATGTGCGTGTGTTTGTGTGTGTGTGTGTGTGTGTGTGTGAGTGTGTGTGCGTGAGCGCGTGCGCATACGCTCGCGTGCGCATGCCTGCGTATATGCGTGAGTTTTAGTGTATGCATGTGTATGTATGTGTGTGTATGTGTGTACGCACGGGCGTTCATGTGTTGTGTGTGTGTGTGTGTGTGTGTGTGTGTGTGTTTGTGTGTGCATACTTTCCTATGTATGCATATATATATATATATAATATATATATATATATATATATATATATATATATATATATATATGTGTGTGGTGTGTGTGGTTGTGTGAGCGCGTGTTGTGTGTGTGTGTAAAAAGATTTTTGTTGCCTTATAGGTCAAGCTAACTTCTGTGTGGCACAAACTTAGCTCGATTTCTGCAACACTCCACTGAAAAATGTTCGTGAAGAAAAAGTGCTACTTTTTTTTTTTTTGTGTTATTCCAGTTTTCACTTCCACTAAAAGGCATCACTGCGTGTGGACAAACCCACACAAGTTACTCCAAATCTGCTAAGCCATTAGACCACAGTGTGCAGATTTATGATGACTAACTTAAAAAAAAGGAAATTTCAAGGATTGCACTACAGAAACCTGACCACAGCATTTAAATCCAATGCACTGGTCAGACTATGGGGATACTTTGGCCAACATTATCTGCGCCACTTCGGGAGTTGTGTGTGTGTGTGTTGGTGTGCGTGCGTGTGTGTGTTGTATGTGTGTGTGTGTGTGTGTGTGTGTGTGTGTGTGTGCGCGCGCTCGCGCGTGTGTTGCGTGCGTGCGTGCGTGCTCGTGCGTGCGTTGCGTGCGTGGGTGCCTGCACCTGTGCGTTCAGGCATTCACGTGAACGTGTATGCGCGCCTGTGCGTATACCTGTGCTTGCATAAGCCATGTGCAATGTGTACTTACATGCCTCCTTACAAATACGTGGTGGGGGGTGGATGGAACACCGTCAGAGTGAAACGCATATTCAGGGAGAGCATTTAATTCAGTCTTCCACAGCTGTAGAAGACCCCTGCAATGACAAAACCGATAACACTAGTATAGGCATTCACGAAACAAGCAGGTAAACCGTCACTACTCTACTCCACAACACACCAACACCAGTGCTACCACGCATAATGCCCTTCCCCCACTACCCACCACCTTTTTCCCACTTCCCCCTTCCCCCCTCACCCTTTGTCCCCTGCTTGCTAAATACAAACGCGCGTGCATGTGGATTGTACATGGAGCTATTGCCCTATCCTTTCTTTTCCTTTAACATATACTCAGACACAAGAATCCAAAAGCCCCTGCACTGCAAGCTGAGTTTTCTCAAGTATCTGTGATCTCATATGACTGGTGTTTGCCTGTATTTGCCGCGTCCCATCCCTTCTTTTCTTTTGCGACATGCTGCTCATATTGACCCAAAATATTCTGCCCCCCTTTTCCTCCCTTAAAAAGACACACACGCACACCACATACAACAGGCTCAACCCGTGGCATATGCACACACATGCAAACACTCACACACACACACACACACACACACACACACACACACACACACAACACACACACACACACACACACACAACCCACAGACAGAACACAACACCACACACACACACACCCACACACACACACACACACACCACACACACACACACACACACACAGAGACAGACACGTTTGACGCTGCCAAGGAAAAGTCACCTCAGAGCATGACATTATGTGTACTCGCTCTGTTTAATATTGACCTTCATACAGGCACTGTGGAATGTGATATTTGTGTAATTTAATATAAAATGGCTTGATATCGAAAAGAAGCGCTGTAGGGCTTGACATGCATGCAAGGCGATGAAGGGGGTTGACAGGTACCTAGGCGTTGAATTGGACGGGTTGATAACGAAACCATTAAAGGAGAGAACGAATGACTGGTTGGCAACGGCTTCTTATGTCCCCAGCGCAGGGTTCGGGTTACAACTTCACATTTTATTATTTCACATTCATTGTTACAATCCTTTCTTTCCCCTCCCCCCCCTCCCCCCCCCCCCCCCCCTCCCCCCCACCTCTCCCCCACCACCCCTCGCCCTTTTTCCTTCTCGTCCACTTACCACTCTTACCATTCCTTCCCTCCCTCCTGGTCCCCTCTAGTCCTCTGTCGTCCTGTCTCTGTCTCTGTTCTGTCTCTCTTGTCTCTGTCTGTCTTGTCTGTTCTGGTCTCCTGTGTCTGTGTCTGTCTGTCTCCTCTCCCACACCACACACAACACACACACCCACACCCACACACACACACACACATGCACACACACACACACACACACACCCACACACACCCACACACCACCACACACACACACAATACACCCACCACACACTAACATACGCGCACATCGCACACTACATAACACACAACATACACATCCACATACGCGCTCTGCGCGTCGCATGGCGCGCGCGCGGCTTCGCTGTCGCACTGTTCTTTTTTGTCTTCTCTCTCCAAACCCACACACACCACGCACACACACACACACACACACACACACACACACACACACACACACAACCACCATAATAACTAACACACATACATACACACACACACACATGTGTTAGTGTTTCTCAAACCTTTTGCAGGCGGGACAGTTTTGCCCTTTTTTTTTTTTTTTTTTTTTTTCTTCTCAAATTCTCGCTCAGTGTTCCGCCTGAAGTTGCCTCATGTTGAAACTAAGGCAAACTTAGGCGTTTCAGCGTCTTTGAGCAGTGCACTGAACGAGGTGATACCTCGTCGTCTGGTCGTGTAAGTTCATTTCTATCTGAGCTGGTAGTCTCAGCACGCATCCTGTAAACAGAGGGGACAGAAAAGGGTACGGCCTGTATCTTTAAATCGATCAGTTGTCTGTAGTCATTTAAGGCGTCAGAATTGCTGCTAGTCGACTGTTAAAGGAGAAAAGCGTACAAGCGATACTTGTAGGAGACCCCCCCCCCCACAAAAACAAACAAAACGGACAACAACACCACAACACAACAACAACAACAAACCTCCGCCCCCCCCCCCCCCCCACCCCCTAAACAAAAAAAAAAAAAAAAAAAAAAAAGACGGCAGAAACTAAGAAACGTAATGGTAGGGCCGAAAAGTCAACAGAAAATATATTCGCGTATTCGAGATTGTCCCGACACTAGAGAGAGAAATCAGCGACAGTGTCTATATGTTGTCGACAGTTTTTGTGCTTCAACCTCTGCAGGAGTGAGCGAGAAGACTATACTATCGAGAGAAATCTTCGTGGATTTGTTTGCATGTCAGAAGCATCCCTCATTGAAGACGCTTGTGGTCTGTGAAGCGAAGAGAAAATAGAAAACGACCCCACAAAAACCGTAGGGGCAAAGTTCGCTCGAATGTGGAACCGGAAGAAAGCAGTCTACAAGTTAACGACTGAAATGACAATTGTGTTTACCGAGACGAATAGAAGAGATGAACCTGTGAAAAAAAAAAGACAAAGACAAAAGGTCTGCTTATATCTTTGTCCCCCCAAAGGCACTTAATATTATCTAAACCGGTTTGTGCTATGGTGGGGAAGGGGAAGGGTCGCGGGTGGGTGGCTCAGGGAATGCGTCACTCGGTGGAGCAAATTTACAGCCGTATATGTTGACCCTTCCCTTCCGCCCCCCCACGACTGCGTTTTTCCCTGGCACACCTGCCCTCCCCTCTCCCGTTCCTTCTTCTTTCTCCCTCCTTTGCCTCCCTCCTGTCACTTCCCTACAATTGTTATGGCGGGATACACAAAAAAAAAAAAAAATGCTGAAGCTAGTCAGTTAGAACGAATTCGGGACCCCGGAGATTTGATCGTACTCTCAACCACCGATAGATGAGTTTTAGAGATAGAAAGTATAGCTTTCTCATGGCTAAAAAAACTATTTTTTCTTTCTTCCTTCCTTCCTTTCTTCCTTCCTTCCTGCCTTTCTTTCTTCCCTCCTTTCCTTCCTGTCTTTTTTTCCCCTTTCATTTTTGTTGAAAGAAAACATCAATCAAAAGCAAACTAGTAAACGGTGAACAATCACCGTCAGGATAAGTTTACCAGCCTAGTATGTTGTTTTCTTCTGCCTTAGGAAACGCTGGATTCAGCTTCTTAGCAACAATGCTGTCTTGTGAATGAACCAGCAATGTTGAACAAACATGCCTTTGTTCCTCCTTCTCTCTCCTGACCACCCTTCACGCAGACACGCTTGTATTTAGATGACTGACTGAAAACAGGTTTATGGACAGATATACCTTTGGCTGTACTGACATCTATTACAATGGTAACAGAATGTCGACAAATGTTTGCGATGTTTGCGAAAAAGAATATTTCGAACAAGGTAGACAAATTCAGTTAAGATTTGATAAAGTATTAATGAGGATGACTCCCTCGACCCTCTTCCTTCTTTAGTATCTTCCCCATTTTCTCTCATCATCATCAATCATCATCATCATCATCTCTCTCTCCCCCCCCCCCCCCCCCACGTAGTGGTGACGTCTGTTGTCTGGCTGACGGCAAGACGAATATTCCGCAGCTGCGACAAAATAATCTTATCTTTGCAATACGACGAGTAAAAAGGATGTTTTAAGGTCTTTGTCGACTTTAGAAAAATGTGGCGAACGCTGCGTTGCATGACATGTTAACATATGACGTGTTCTTCTTTCAAATTTAGAGCAGGGCCAATCAGACTGTTGTCACTTTTTAGACTCACAACAATTCCCGAGCATTCTCATGTCACACAAGCCTGAGCTCACACAGTTCTGGTTTCAGGAGAAAACGTTAGTCAGAGGTCAACGGGGACAGAAGGTCGAAGATACAGGGAGCAAAAGGTACATCTTCCCCATCAGTTTCTAAACAATTTAGACTTGTCAGATACTGATGTAGACAAAGCGTTGATGATGATGATTACGTTGAAGATGTCTCTTAAGTGGTAAAATCGGAACGACTCTTCTTTATCAGGATAATAAATTTTTGCACAGTATAACACTGAGGCCTTCGTCGCAACCGCAGATCCTCGTGATATAGATGATAGTGGTGATTATAAAGATATATCGTCTAGCTTTACTAAATCTTAGACAACCCATTCTGACAACGTTACAATCAAAGAGATGACGTATTTGAAGAAAACAACAAGGAAGGTGGATGACTGACTGTATGTCTTGAAGGAAGAGAAATTAAGAGGAGAAATTATAATCATTCCGCCGGACAAAAGGGACAAACAAATTACAAGACAAGGTATACTACGCGTTTCGACCTCTTTGGTCTTCTTCAGGCAAAATACAACATTGAAGACAATAAAAACGAAGAAACGAGCAATCAGTTTTTCTGATCAATTGGCGCGCAGATGGGACGTTGAAATGAAAACGTTCCGTTGGGGAGGAGACAATGCGAGCTTAAAAAAATAATAATGATAATGGTAAGAATGATAGCAATAATAACGATAATGATAATGATGATGATGAAATATATCTAAAAAGTAATAAAGAATGGATTGCTACCACTTTTGGTAATGATAATATGACGATAATAGTAGTAGCGTTGCTAGTGGCTATACAGACAGAGGGGGGAGAAGGAGAGGGGTCAGAGGAATTGTCGAACAGCATGGTTGTAGTGGCAACAGTGTTAGTGGCGATGATGATGGTGATGATGATGGTAATGATGATGATGATGATGGCGATAATAATGACAATGGTTCTGATAATGGTCCTTAGGAAATAAGAATAATGACAACAATATGATAATACTACGGCTAATAACAGTAAGGTAAGTAAGGCAATGTTGCTTATAGCCCAGCGACCGCAAAAGAGCCATATCAGGGCTGTCACCGCGTTGAAGTCTACTCACAAGTCATTCATTCACAAAACCCTTTAAATACACTTTAAAACACACCGTACATTTTGTTAACAATCTTTCCTACTGTAAAATCTCAGATCAGATTAAAAACGTTAATCTCTCTTTCAGAAATTCAAAATATCGCATCAGGACAAAGTTTTCATGGAGTTGCTGTTAAAATGTTTATAGTATTTGTAGTATTAATTGTGGCTATACAGACAGAAAAGGAGAAAGTAGAGGGGTTAGAGGATTGTCGAACACGCATACTAATAACAGTTACAGTAATAGAACAATCATAGTATTTGTAATAATATAAGAAAAGTAATCGTAATAGGAACAATATCATAATAGGAAGAGGTGAAGGAGAGAGCCACAAACAGCCTTGCCGAAGTCGAAGACCGAAATTGGATCAGAGAATGTGAATAATCATCTGAAGAATCGGATTGATCGTTGCTGATAAGTGAATGTTTTCTACACTGTATATTTCCGAGATCTGGACTGCACATCGGTATGTTGGTTTCCCGTAATGTGTTTGATGATATTCATTTCTCATTTTTTGTCTGCGCAGGGTGCCCGTCCCGTCCGTATCTGACGTACATGGTGAAGATTTATGAAAGTTACAATTTTTTTTTAGGCTGTCATTGATTCCTTCATTGATTGTGACTCTCTTTCTGTCCCTGTCTTGTCTGTCTGGCTGCTCTGTCGCTCTTTTTCGCTCTCTCTTTCTATCCCCTCTCTCCACCCACCCCCCCATCCCACTCGCAGATTGCTACCATCCCTTTTCTTCTCGTCGTCCATTTTCAAAGCAAACACTTGATAATCTTTAAGCAGCTAATGAGTACAAAATAAATAGAAAAATAAGAGTATACCTGCACCACATTCCCACCCATGCGCACGCAACGAACATGCGCGCGCACACACACTCATTCACACACAGTTTACAAGGCGCGCGCGCGCGCGCGCACACACACACACACACACACACACACACACACACACACACACCACACACCACAAAAAAAAACACACACACACCCACAAATGCCAAAACATTCCCGCGGGCGCACGACTGAGCACTCACACAACAAATGCATACATGCACAAAACACACACAAACAGATACAACACATGGCACAGCACTCACCCACTCACACATGCACGCAACACACTGCCCATGCGGCCATGTAGACACACATGCTCATGCATTGGTATGTGGTTCCACACGTCATATCGACAGACAAATCAACAGACAATGAATACAAGACCAAGGACAAAGATACAAGTGCGCATACATACATCCACTCACACACAGCGCGCAAACACCCGACACTTGCCAACATACAAAAGTAGGTGCATTCATCAGTTGTATGTGCTCGTACGTACATGCGACCACAAAGACACAAAGAGCGTAAACTGATGGTAAAGCGACCGTGAAAGTTTCTTAGGCCCATGCGTGCGTGTGTATGGGGGGGGGGGGGGGGGGGGGGACAGGGTGGTCTACAGTCCTCTCTCTCTCTCTCTCTTGTCTCTCTCTCTCTCTCTCTCGCTCTCCTCTCTCCCCCCCTCGCCTCTCTCTCTCTCTCTCTCTCTCTCTCCTCTCTCTCCCCGCTCTCTCCTCTCCCGTTCCCCTCTCTCTCCCCTCCCTCATCTCCTCCTCTCCTCTCTCTCTCTCTCTCTCTCTCCTCCCCCTCTCTCCTCTCGTCTACCTGTCTGTTCGGTGGGAGAAAGGGTCTTAAGTGTTCTATAGGTCTGTATGTGTGCGCGGTTTGAGAGAGGGAAGTGTGGGGACGGGGATTTTTTTGTTTGTTTGTTGATGATCTGACTTCAGAGTAATCTATCCGCCTGTCCCAACTCTCTCTCTCTCTCTCTCTCTCTCTCTCTCTCTCTCTCTATCTTTCTCTCTCTCTCTCTCATCCTTTCTCTCTGCTCCTCTCGCTCTCTCACTCTCTGCTGTCCGTCTCACTCACATTCAGACGGACCGACAGACGCCGACAACAAACACACGCGTAGACACACGCGCGCGCGCGCGCGTACACACACATGTTAGAACATAAGAGACATGAAGATGAATAAGCTCAATGGTCCGTGTACTCTTTTTTTTTTTTTTTTTTTTTTTTTAAAATATTATTGAATAATCATCTCACTTTTAGGAACATGGTAGCCACACAAAATTAATAGCTTGTTACCTCCGTCCTCTCCACCCCCATCCCCCAAACACTATTACAATTTTTTTTACTGTTTTTACTGTTTTTTTAAAAAAAAAACTTTTTAGGGAGAAAGAGGATGGAGGAGAGGTCGACGGTGGGAGGTAGGGGTGGTGTGGGGGGGAGGGGGGGGGGGGGTCAGGGTTGGGAGTGGTGGAGGGTGGTAGGGATGGCGAGTAGTGTAAGGTGTGAGGGGGGTCAGGATGGGAGTGGTGGTGGGGTGGGGGAATGGGGAAGGATGGGGATGCCGGAAGGGGGGGGGGAGGGACGATGGGGGTGGGGTGGGGGAAAGGTTAGGAGACGTTTGAGTGTAATGTTTATTTTCTGTGAATCTATCCCATCTACGTTTTTTTCCTGATGACCGTCGAATTGCTTGTGGCAGGATCTGTCCGTGTTTTCTGGCCTATCTGGCGGCGGTACTGCCCGCCATTTGGCTGGTGGAGCTGGATCGCCTGGATCGCTTCAACGACGCCCTGGACAAGAGCAACAACCTCACGTCTCTTGCGACGGTCAACGGCGTGAGTAGTCATGATGCATTCCTCATTCTTTATGTGGCCTGTTGCCCCAAACCGGCAGCCGGCAGCATGAACACTGAACAGTGCTGCTGACGCTTCGTCATGAACAAATATGTCAGGAATTTGTTGATTATAAAAAGAAGACGTGGCTAAGCGATTAGGACACCGAGATAGAAGGCAACCCTAACGATCTCTCCAAGTGATGTACGGACCCAATCCTTTTATTGATTGTTGGAATATAGTTGTTCGTGGCTAAAATGTAGTGTTTGCTATGCTCACACAACCTGTCATTTGCACGAAGTGAGACTAAGATTTGAAGTGCGACATGCAAACATTATTCACTGTTAATGATTTCTTGAAATGATAGAACGCATTTGGCGGGATTCATCTGCTACCGGCTGTACTGTGGGATTGTGAGTACGACTGATGGTTATGCCATACAGCAGCATGCGATGTTGTACGAAACAAGAACACTACAATATTGTAAATTTACTTTTGCCCAGTGTTAGATTTTACTCCTTTGTGGCCCATAACACCTCCTTTCACAGTTTGTCCAACGCCTTCTTGAAGTCTATGAAGATGTAGAACTGTTTTTCGTATCGGAAGCGGTTTTTGCGAAGGGTATGCTCAATAAGCTCAGTGCAAAATCCAGTCTATTCGTGGTAGTGTCTGCTTGCCCCTGTAATCTATTTAGAGTGATTTTGAGCATGACTTTGCCGGCATGGCTGTTGAAACTAATGGTGCGATGGTCCTGACAGTGTTGCAGCTGTTTTTTTCTTTGGAAGGGCGACGATTAGTGATTGAGTCCAGAGAGTCGGCCGTTTGCCCGTGCGTCGGATTTAAACAGATTTTTTTCACAATGGCAATTAGCAGGTAGGATATAAGTTACTCCCTCTGCACTACGTTAAAAAAAAAATTAACATGGGTGCCGTCTCACCGCGCGTATCAGAGACTCCACTACTGCTGCTACGGCTTCTTCACGGAATACCAGAAATTAATCTTCATTTAATAAATCTGTACTGTGAGCATACTTGTTTTGACTTTGTTTCTGCTTGGTCAGCTCTTTTATGGTCTCATAAGCTTCCTTTGAGTTGAACAGTAAAAACAAGAAGCATTCAGTCAAACATACATACTACATTTTCGGTTTATTGTCAAGCCGTGAAAACAAGCAAGCTTTTTATCTATCATTGTTGTCAGGGTTTCTTTCAATGTCTTCACATCGTTGTTCGACCCAGCTTTTGTTCACATTCTTCATTTCCTCACTGGTGAGCTGCTAAGTGAAACAAAACCTGTGGTAGTGCTGACTGCTAACTGAGCAGATTGTGACGATGTTGATTGTGGATTGAAGCGACTGCGGTACAGTGTGATTGCTAATTGGACAGACTGTGGTTGTGTTGATTGTCGATTGAACAAACTGTGGGGACGTTGACTACTAACTGATCAGCTTATCATTATGTTGACTGCTGATTGAACAGATTGTAAAAATATTGACTGCTAATTGAACACACTTTGATACTGTTGACTGCTGATTGAAAACACTTTGATACTGTTGACTGCTGATTGAACACACTGTGATACTGTTGACTGCTGATTGAACACACTTTGATACTGTTGACTGCTGATTGAACACACTTTGATACTGTTGACTGCTGATTGAACAGACTGTGATAGTATTGAAATGTTGACTGCTGATTGAACAGACTGTGATACTGTTGATTGTTGACAGAATAGCGGTACTGAACTCTTCATGACAGTAACTCGTTAGCATTTTTTCCGTCCACAAATAAACAAACAAAGTGAACGAGAGGACAAAAACAGCAGAATGGAAAAGAACGTTGTGATATTGCCCATGCCTGGTTCAGCCGACATCCTGAAAAGAAATGACATGATGTAATCAGTAAAATGGACAAAACCGTCATTTCATGGCTCATGCCTGTTACGCTGATAGAATTATAGCAGGTCGCACGATATATTCATTAAAGTGGAAAAAGAATATCATATGGCTCAAACCTGGCTCAGCGCAGTTCGAAATGGATTTCGTGTAACATGGTCCATACCTGTTTCAGCTGACGGTGCCCATCAAACTGGAGCCAGAGGTATGGGTGTCCGTGATGGAGCAGACGCTGCTCTTCCTGCTGGTCGTGTGTGTCGCTGGCTGCTGCCCCGGGGCGACATTTCCCGTCACCAGCTCTCCCAGCTGCTCTTCGTTTTCATGGGCATCGCCTCCGACAACATGGAGCTCTTCGTGCTATTTGACGAGCCGGAGGTGCGGAAAGACCTGATCCTGACCTACACCATCCTGGGTGTGTGGTCGCTCAGTCTCCTGCAGTTCGTCTTCGTGCTGACGTCCACCAGGAACCCACGCAAGATCCAGGTGGGTCCACGACCTCCCCGCGGCTGAAGGAGAAGCCGGCGGGCGCGGGAAGAAGAAGAGAAACGAGGAGTCTTTGAGATCGTCTTTGCCACGGAGATCTGGAGTCTGCTGTTCAGCATCATGGTGCAGGACGGTCCTTACGCAGCCACCCGAATCTACACGCTGGTGAAGTATGACCTGATCACCTACTCCATCATCTTCTTCGTCTGCAAGAATCTGCTGGTCATATGTCTGGTGTTGTATCGGCTCATCGTCATCTGCGTCTACAAATGCAGCGCCCGCGACGATTTGAAAAAGAAAGAGGAGAGGAGAGGAGGAGGAAGACGTGATAGAGAAGAACGAGATGAGGGGACACAGAAACAGACGGCTGCTGTTCCACACAAGGAGCACCAAGGTGGAGTCATCCAGCCCTCACCCAGAGCCCCTGCCATTGGGCGTCCTGCCGGCTGACATGAACAATTCAGATGCCTGAGTTCCTATCCCTGTTTGAAAATTCTCGTTCTTAACGGCCCAAACAGGCCAAGTTTGTTTTGCATCTTCTCTTCAGATCAGTAGAGTTGCGCATCGCTGCAGACGTTTTAAAGAGTTGTTTCACATGACGGTTATTTAGACGACTGCAACGACAGGCATAAAAAAAATACGCAGTTTCTGATTATTCCAAAAGTTTTCAACGAGTCCCAGAAGTTTCTGAAAAAATAAGTGACCAGAGCTCGGGTTGTTTTTGGAGTAGTAAATGGATTTTGTTCAAAGATACGTCTCCGTTGTGGGGCCGTTGTGATTTCATTCAG
>JADBJO010004723.1:125000-127500 GCA_016801955.1 Conus betulinus
AGCCAGTGTAGAACTAGAAGAAAAAAAACATCTGCTCATATAGAAAACTGTCCAAATGCTCGTAGTTATGTTAGCAATAAGAATATAACCATGTTATTGCCAGCATTTCTGTTTTCTGGTAAAAAGACATTAATCACGATTCATTTTCAGATATGCATAAGTTCTACACTTTTTTGACACTTAGATGTTACCATACTAATTCATTATGTATTTAATACTGTAAACATACACAGAGGTACCTATACTTCAATATTGACGGAAAAATAGGTGAAGTATTATGACACTCATAAACTATCACCAGCCTTCATGCGCATGGTGACATGCACACGTATATGTTTGTGTGCGCGCGTATGAATACTTGTATGTGGTGTTGAGTGTTTTGTGTGTTCATGTTACCCCATCCAATCAGTAAAACAAACACGTTCACAACACTTTTATTTTTTCATCTTGTTTACGGCAAACACAACCAAATAGAAACCACCCAACACCAAATAAAAAAAAAACGACGTCATTTTTACTTGGACAATAATTTTGGTCAAAACAAGGCTATATCAAAACTAAAGTGTGACATACAATGGGGGAAAAGATGAAAACCAAGCGCAGAAACACAATACAAAATCTCCAAAAGCACAGAACACATCACTCAACTCTAACCTAAAGAGCGAAGAAATCGAGGCATTCTGCACTTCCTTTTTTATCCGGAAGTATGTCAAAATACACGAGGCAATGAAGGTAATGTCGATCGAGATATCATGACCAAACGAGAATATCCTCCCACCCATACAAACCACAATGTTAGCATAGTAGGTACAGTCCATTTCCCTCTTAACCCAGTTAAAAATTCAAAGCGCATGAGTCACGGTTTCACAATCATTCTGCAAATTCTTTCGGAGTGATGGCAAATTGTATGGGAACCACAGAGAGACACTCGAAAGTTGATGCCTGCAAACCAGTGTCCAAGGATGTCGATTAGCATAAAGTGCGTCCTGCTCCTTGGGTAAACAGGACTTTTGTTTCTTTCACGGATTTTATGCTGAAAATCTAAACTGAGATGCATAATCAGGCGTAATCTTCGCCAGAGTTAAAACAAATGAATAATTCCACAGAAGAGGAAACCAAAAGGATCACAAGGATTGTGTGAAAACTCTTGGCTGTCTCCAAAGTCAACACTTCCAAACTATAACACGTCGCGAAAACGTCACTTCCCGAAGCCTTCATTCAATGGTTCCTGACGCAGGTAAGGATTGAATAAATCTGGTAGAAAAAAAGGTTAACTGGCTCTTTGAGGGAATGCTGCGAATGGGACAGAAACGACGACATATAGGAGCACTCCCTACACTTTTCATTAGCGTTTTGCCTTTAAGTGTACGCTTGAAGTATTAGATCTTCAGAAGCGACCTCTTTCTCAGAGGAGATTGGAATATTACATCGTCACCAAAGTCTCAGATGTATACTAGGAAAGGGTAGCGGTAAGAGAGACGACAAATTGTCTCTGCAATTGTAAAACCGCCTTGCTGCACGTGTTGATAAAAGTATCTTTGCAAGCTGAGCGCTTTGTATCATAAATCTGTAGTCCAGTTAGCAAGGCACTGTCGAGTTCCCTTTCTTTTTTTTTTCTGTTACGTCTTGTGCTTAGTTGATAGCCAATCTGAGCTGCCACACCTGCCAACGATACAAACTCCTGTACCATGCCTTCCAAAGTCTTTTGCTGATCACTTCACTGTTTCCACTGGCAACCTGGCTTCCTACCAGACATGATAGTACATGATGGAGTTCCAAAACTAAATGCTGATGTTTGTGTTACTGACGGTTTCAAGACTTTCATGAGACATGTATAACCAACGTAGCCAGGAGACACGCACGCAGTCGATGCTGTGCTCAAGAGCACCAGTATGGAGACAAACAGATGGAATGACTGGCGGTGACGGGGGTGCGGTTGGAGAGGGGGGGGGGGGAGGTGAGTGGTTACACTTCTTCACAACTCCTAGAAGTCTGGAATTATGCCTTGTACACTGCTGGGTCTCCATCTGCAAAGAGAAAACAATAATGAATGCCCAAAATATTGCTTGTGCTGAATGTTCATGAAAAATGTAATAACGACACTAAGAAAACAAACAGCAGCAACACTGCTACAGCTGTGAATAAGAAATTTCAATAATTATCAATTAGTTTTTCTTGCATTTAATTGCGTCATGGTACTCATAATTCACAGTCAAAAACGGAATAAGGAAACGATGGCACCTGTTTTAGAATCATTACTCACCGTGGCTGATTTCAGTTTAACGATGTCGCTTGCTGGACGATCACGACTCGGTGTGTTAAAGCTGATTTCAATTTAAAGTGTGCTCGCCAATGAACTGTCATTTACTTCATGCAGTGGCATCATTAAAATTCAATGTAGATGTCATGCATTTTATTACCTATGATTATCAAAAACGAAACTGCAAGTATAATAAGTAACAACATTACCCATACACATGTACAATATGAATAGAATTAC
>JADBJO010004723.1:132500-135000 GCA_016801955.1 Conus betulinus
AAATTCAGTTTTTGATCGACTAAATATTCATAACAGATTTTGATTGTTATTCTAAGTTTTCACAACAACATTTCAATAGCATTTTTTTTAAAATGTAGGAATCCTGAAAGGAGCAGGAGAGCAGGGCACACAGAGAGTGTAGCAGGATGGAATACACACGTGTGCAGGACAGGCCGTCGCCCACGTAGCCCTTGTTGCAGACACAGACCACGCCATCGGTAGTGCTGGCACAGCGTGCGTTGCTGTCGCAGTTGTTGCTGTTGGTCTTGCACTTATCTGTAAAGGAAAAAAAATCTATGAGGAAACGTACATACCCATATCACCAAAAATTGACATATGCACGCATAGAAAAATATACGCTCGAAAGAACCGAAACCACCCTACATTTTTATTTTCACTACCCACGAAGAGAGTCCCACAACAGATGTTTAAAGCAATCTGCATTTTTACTAGAAATGTAAAATGATCAAGGAATACTTTAACACGAAAAAGCTGACCTTTTCTGAGTTATAAAATCTAATATCAGCGGACTTCAATCGGTTTTTTTTTTTTTCTACTACCAAAGTTGTACAAGGTCAGGCTGATATCTACAGAGACAAAATGAAACACTTATCCATACAACCGAATATTTAGGTAACCTAAAAGACAGAAAGGGGTACCTATACAGTCTGAGACCTGCATAACGTCACAAGACGGACTGAGCCATTCCTATACCCCATACAGTCAAAAGCCTGCATTGCCCTAAAACAACAGACTAGGACCGTGCTTATACCCTATGCAGAGGTCTATATTACGTGAAACGTCAGACTGGGGCCACGTCTATATCCCATACACTGATACAGGCTTACATTACCTGAAAACGGTACACTAGAGCCACGTCTATATCCCATACACTGACACAGGCTTACATCACCTGAAAACGGTACACTAGAGCCACGTCTATATCCCATACACTGACACAGGCTTACATCACCTGAAAACGGTACACTAGAGCCACGTCTATATCCCATACACTGATACAGGCTTACATTACCTGAAAACGGTACACTAGAGCCACGTCTATATCCCATACACTGACACAGGCTTACATTACCTAACAACGGTACACTGGAGCCACGTCTATGTCCCAAAGAGGCTTGCACTGCCTAAAAAAACAGACCGGAGCCACGTCTCTCTGTCCCATACAGGCTTACTTTACCTAAAACGACACGGGACTCGCGCTACCTCAGTGATTGAGTAGTTAGTGTCGGTTACTTGTCGGTAGGGGGCTTAGTACACAAAATCTTGCCAATGCTAGATCAGAAAAGGCATTGGATACCACCGATATCATTCAACAGAAGTGCAGCGTCTGCTCTAAGGAGTGGCCTTCTGACGCCTTGATGTTGATCGCTGCCTGTGAACTACCGGCTCTGATGCTGCAATAGCACAGACCTGAATGTAGATGAATACTGGAGCTTGACTGAACGGCGTGGGAATGATACCAACATTGGGGAGGGAAGGGGTACTGAAAATAAGCAGCACTCCACTCGTTACTAAACAAAAGACAAAACAAAACAAAACAAAAAAGAACTAAAATCCATGTACTCCTCGAACATTGAATTAATGACAAAAACTGCTGATTTGATCATGAGCACCACCTCATAAAAACTGCATGCACTTGAGATCGAAAAAAAAAATTCCCGGGGGGGGGGGGGGGGGGGGGGGGGGGGGGGGGGGGGGGAGGGAGGTTGTTGAGACGGGAAAAAAAGATAAAGGAAAAAGGGAAGTAATTCACAAGAACTTAATTCGGAAAAGGGACGACACTTCAATGAAGAGATGCTTCATGGGCAGCATGTAACTGCTGATGTCTCTGTCCTCTCACTACACATCCTCGGGAAGAGAGAGAGAGAGAGAGAGAGAGAGAGAGAGAGAGAGAGAGAGTGGACTGATGGACTGACCTATACAGTCGGAGGCCTGGATGGCCCCTGGCAGGCGGGTCTCGGTGCGGTCGGGGCAGGGCTTGCAGGTGAACTGTCCCGCCATGTCCTGGTAAGAGTTCTGCGGACACTGCTGGCACCGCTGCACCTGCGCCGCGTTGTTGAAGAAGTACCCCTTCTGACACGTCGCTGCAAGAGAGTCAGTCATCGTCACGACCATCATCATCGTCATCGACATCGTCACCATCATCATCATCATCATCGTCATCGACATCATCATCATCATCATCATCATCGTCATCATCACCGTTGTCGTCGTCGTCGTCATCATCATCATCATCATCATCATCATCATCATCACCATCACCATATTGTCATACAAAAATGCTGGTCCTTTGGTGCTGCTCGGTTTAAAAATTTTAGCAATTCTGTTCTTTTTGCATGTGACATTCAGCTGCCTCAATGTCCTTTAGGATCGTCATCCTGACTGCTATATATAGTCACTGTCATCCATGCTACATACAATCACCTGTTACAAATTCCTGCTACATGTATCACTGTTACACATTCCTGCTACCTTACAC
>JADBJO010004723.1:140000-157500 GCA_016801955.1 Conus betulinus
GCGCTGGCTACTTGTTATAGGATCGTTTCTTTTTCTTCTCTTTGTCAGCACTGACTATTTTTTGACAGTACCGTTCTTGTTGTTTTCTACTTCTTTCTGTTTGTCAGCGCGAGCTACTTTTTTACGATATCGTTCTTGTTGTTCTCTAAATCTCTCTGTCAGCGCTGACAGCTTTTTATAGTATTGTCCTTTTCTTTCTCTCCTTCTCTTTGTCAGCACTACTTTTGACAGCATCGATCTTGTTGGTCTCTTTGTGTGTGTCTGTCCCGACTGATTTCGACAGCAGCGTTCTGATTTGTTTTCTACTTCTCTTTGTTTGTCAGCACTGTCTATTTTGGACGGTGTCGTTCTGGTTCTTCTCTACTTCTCGTCCTTGTTGTTCTCTACTTCTCTATGTTTGTCAGTCTCTGACTACTTTTGACAGTGCCCGTTCTTTTTTGTCCTATACTTCCCTTTGTTTGTCAGCAGTGTTAACAGTATCACTCTTTTCGTTCTCTTCCTTTGGCGGCACTGGCTATTTTTGACAGTCTCATTCTTTTTTGTTCTCTGTTTCTCTTTGTTTGTCAGCACTGAATTCTTTGAGAGTATTGTTCATTTTGTTCCCTAGTTCTCTTTGTTTGTCAGCGCTGACTTCTTGGCAGTATTGTTCGTTTTATTCTCTACTTCTCTTTGTTTGTCAGCGCTGACTTCTTTGACAGTTTTGTTCGTTTTGTTCTTGTTCTCTACTTGACTGCTTTTGACAGTATCGTTCTTCTCGTTCTCTAATTCTCTCTGTTCGTCAGCACTGCATTTCTTGCTGTTCTGTTCACTTCCTCCGAGGCACACTCCTTTTTTTTCTCCATATACAGATCGATGTTTACCAAGTATGTCGGCTGACTATTTTCATCACTGTCACATTAAGGATTCCTATCGTTGTCTTCAGGTTTGGATCTTCAGGTCACCAACATGATCATTTCCGCCCACCGTACGTTTGAAGGACCCTGAAACCTCGGCATCTTTCATCATTTCAAAGTCGAACCAACTCAGTTTTTCTTCAGACGGACGCGAAATGTCGTCATCAGGAAGCCATGGATGCTACTAGCGATCCGTTCCTGGCTCTATTCTAGTCCTTGTGGGTGTTGTTAATCCCAGATCCAAAGCGATTTTCACCAAGATGTCATTAATGCGTTGGGCTGTGGTGTATTCCCCTTGGACTTCGCCATGCTGATGTTCTGGAGGCCTCGTGTGGAACGAACGTGTTTTTCACCAGGGAAGAGTTACGTGTGTGAAGCTTCAGAAGCTGCAGCCCCTTTTCTGCTGTTTTTCTTCTTTTTTTTTTTTTACACTGCTGTGTGTGTCCTGCCACTATGCAAAACATATTCCTTTAGAGTGTTGGGACTTGCATGATGTGATACATAAGTATTTTACAGCAGACTCAATGAAAACCTTGGTCAGAGATATTCCACCTGATGGTGATCTTTGAATTTCTGAAAGAGATGAACATTTTTTTTAATCTGATCTAAATTTTACAAAAGAAAGATTTGTAACAAAATTCCAGCGTGTTTTTACTGAAGGTGTATTTTAAAGGAATGTGTGAATGAGTTTTTTGTTTGTTGAATGACTTGTGAGTTGACTTCTACGCGGTGACAGCCCTGAATGGCCCTTTGCGGTCGGCTGGACTATAAGCACCATTATCTTATCTGCCACCTAGCGGTGGTATTCTGTCTGACTGTCGAGTCCCAGCTTCCTGTGATGTGTCTAGTCCATGTCTACCATGCCACCATCATCTTTCTAGTCAAAAAGTGGGGGTATACATCTGTATTGTGCCGATCTCACACGAATGTACCTCTTATCGTATGATTATATGTGGAGAATGGACAGCCGCCCTCTAACACGGATCACACTGTGTCTGTGAAGGCCAGATCCCACGCCGTCTTCGCACCCGATTCCTTGTTAACCCCCTGAAATGAATCTCAGCCTACTTATCCGGTTGAACTTTCTTCAGACCTCATCATCCCGCCGTACCTCACAAACGTCCAAGAACCTGCAGTGTTTATTTAACAGGACAAAAGGAGGCAAGAGATGAGATCCCCAGCCCCGGACACCGACTCACGGAGGAGACACTCCCGGTTGGAGGTGGCGCCGATGATGCTGGCGGTGATGAACTCCTCCGGGCACCTGATGCACGTGTAGCGGGCCGGGTCAAGGTCGTCGTTGTAGTAGCCCTGGGGGCACGGGTCACACGTCTGGGTCATGTTGGAGTACTGTTGGCCCGGCAGGCAGTCGCCTGTACAACACACACACACACGCACGCACGTACACACACACACACACACACACACACACACACACACACACACACACACACACACACACACACATACAGCGTTCACAAACACATGCACAGATACCCTGCTCACTGGTGCCGCTGATATATTACCAGCCAGGTAGGCAGTCCACTGTCTTATTGTTAACTCAGATGGACGCACACAGCGTGAACTCATAGACAATGAAGACAGTTTGAAAATATGTTGGTCAAACGCTAGAGTATTGTTGCTCGGAGGAAAAAAAAAAAAAAAAAAAAAAAAAGAGAGAGAGAGAGAGAGAGAGAGAGAGAGAGAGAGATGCACACACAACCTGAGCATGAATACGTATAATTAAACATGTGTGTACAGTCTATGTTTATCTATCTATCTATCTATCTATCTATCTATCTATCTATCTATCTATCTATCTGTGTGTGTGTGTGTGTGTGTGTGTGTGTGTGTGTGTGTGTGTAGTAGATAGATAAATTTATACATAACGCAGGATGTATACAGATAGAGAGAACAGAGGACAACACTGAAGACTGTGTAACAGACAGAGAGAACAGAGGACAACACTGAAGACTATAACAGACAGGGAGAATAGAGAACACCATTGAAGATTGTATAACAGACAGAGAGAACAGAGGACAACACTGAAGACTGTACAACAGACAGAGAGAACAGAGGACCACACTGAAGACTGTGTAACAGATAGGGAGAACAGATAACAGCATTGAAGACTGTATAACAGACAGAGAGAACAGAGGACAACACTGAAGACCGTATAACAGATAGGGGAGAACAGAGAACAGCATTGAAGATTGTATAACAGACAGAGAGAACAGAGGACAACACTGAAGACTGTATAACAGACAGAGAGAACAGAGGACAACACTGAAGACAGTATAACAGATAGGGAGAACAGAGAACAGCATTGAAGACTGTATAACAGACAGAGAGAACAGAGGACAACAGTGAAGACTGTGTATAACAGACAGAGAGAACAGAGGACCACACTGAAGACTAACAGACAGAGAATACAGAGGACCACACTGAAGACTAACAGACAGAGAAAACAGAGGACAACACTGAAGATTGAATAACAGACAGAGAGAGAACAGAGGACAACACTGAAAACTGTATAACAGACAGGGAGAACAGAGGACAACACTGAAGACTGTATAAGAGACAGGGAGAACAGAGGACAACACTGAAGACTAACAGACAGAGAGAACAGAGGACAATACGAAGACTGTATAACAGACAGAGAGAACAACAGAGGACAACACTGAAGATTAACAGACAGAGAGAACAGAGGACAAAACTGAAGATTGTATAACAGACAGAGAGAACAACAGAGGACCACACTGAAGACTGTATAACGGACAGGGAGAACAGAGGACAACACTGAAGACTACTATCAGACAGAGAGAACAGAGGACAACACTGAAGACTGTATATCAGACAGAGTGAACAACAGAGGACAACACTGAAGACTGTCTAACAGACAGGGAGAACAGAGGACAACACTGAAGGGTTTATAACAGACAGAGAGAGAACAGAGGACAACACTGAAGACTGTATATCAGACAGAGTGAACAACAGAGGACAACACTGAAGACTGTCAAACAGACAGGGAGAACAGAGGACAACACTGAAGGGTTTATAACAGACAGACAGGAGTGCCCAGGGCCCAAAAAGAACACATAAACACTGACGGAGACAGAGGTCCTTGCTGACGGCACCCCGCTGGTAGGTGGTGAAGCCGGAGGGGCATGGGATGCACTGCTCCTGCCACTTGTCGGGCTGGTACTCTCGCCGAACGGGCAGGACGTGCAGCCGCCGATGCTGCTGGCGCTGGCGTAGGAGCCGGCCTCACAGGCACCTGACGAAGTGGCGAAACACAAGCAGATGTCTATCGTTGTTTGTTTAAACCTGTTTGGCTGGCACCTTTGTATTGCACACCTTATTCGTTTTGTTTATTTATATTTTTTTTGGGTGTTCTCCAGCCTCCATTTTTTTTTTTTCCAAAATGAATGTAGGACTGCTGGTCTTCTGTGTCATCAAAAAACGTGTCTTTGAGGATACCAGAAGATATGTTGTCCAATTTTTCCATTTTTTTTCTTCTTCGTTCTTGTCTGCCCCCTCCCCCCACCCAATCATCCCCCTTTTTTGTGAACAGCGAGGCCTCCATCCCCCCTATTTTTTTCCCCACTGCCATCTCTTTCTTTTCCAAACTGACTCATACTCACCATGCAGTGTCTTTCTTTTTTCTTCTTCTTTTTTTTTTTTAAACAGATGGACACTCTCTTGCTGATGTTAATATCTTAGCGTTTGACACAGAATTTGTAACCTACGCCTTATAACTGGGGGACTGCTGGACGTCAGCTGCGGATCATGAATAAAAAAAAGAACGTCATGTGGGTGTGTTCGAGATGGTGGACAGTGGGATGGTGCAGTGGAGGCGGGGATTTGAGTGCCAGAGTGTAGTTCTATGCATGTGCGTGTGCGTGTGCCTGTGAGTGTGCGTGTTCGCTCACGCACGTGTGTGTGTGTGTGTGTGTGTGTGTGTGTGTGTGTGTGTGTGTGTGTGTGTGTGTGTGTGTGTATGCGCTTACGCAAGCAGATGAGTACGTGCGTCTTAACACGTGTGTGTGAAAGGTGATGATGAACCATCACACACACACACACACACACACACACACACACACACACACACACACACACACACACACACACACACACTTTCCCGTTGCTGTGCTGGTTACATGAATGTAAAAGGATGCAGAAAAACGGTTTACTTTTCCTAGCCAAATACGTGATCGCAAAACTCATTTCAGAGGTAAGACACGTGTCTACAGCCCAACACACATCCGAGTAAAAGGACATGAAGCGACAGAAAAAAAACAAAAACAAAATAAAACGTTTGTTGAATCTGAAAACAGAACGCCGGAAAACAAAAAAAGAAAGTAAGACAAAGATCATTATAATGATCTCCCCTGACAGGAAGTGTGTGGACTGCCGGGGACAATTATTTTTTTCTTTCAGCTCTCTGGCCTCAGTCAGTCCTCCATGATGTACACCTACTTCAGTTTGCGTCTGGGACGGCCATCTGAGTACAGGGTCTTGTTGCAGTCAGCTATGGCTGACAAGCTCAACAAAAGTAAGACAAGTTTTTTTTTTACGTCCCTAGTAATCAAGACCAAAAAAAAAAAAAAAAAAAAAAAAAAAAAAAACCAGAAAGAAAGACAGAAAAAAAAGGTTAGTTACAAAACATTTGTATCAGCACCCCTGCAATGAACCTCTGTTTGATGTGTAACGAAAGACGACTCTTTAGAAAACACTTTAGAACTGTCTTGTCCTCAATCGCTAGACGTGTGCCATAGCATTTATTTGATGTGTAAACGAAGATGAATCCGTATAAACACTTAAAAATTCTATTGTCCTCAATCACAAAACTTGTGCCAGTTGCACACACACACACACACACACACACACACACACACACACACACACACACACACACACACACACACACACGGGTGCCTTGGGATATCTGCGTTCTCGTTTCATTGCTCACAAACCAAGATTATTATTACAGATTATTATTAAAAAGAACAGTGCGCCGTCTTTCATCACCCCCCCCCCCCCCCCCCCCCCCCCCCCCCCCAGCTCTTTGGCGAGCGTCAAACTTCACCAGGAAATCCATGACCAACCATATCTCACCATCCTTTCTTATTCCGACAAATTAAAACTACAATTGCCATGATTTTGTGTTTGTGGTCTTTGCCATGCCTTTCAGTCACTTATTTATTGATTAATTATATTTTTTGGAGAAAGAATGCCAAAGACCAATTCCAGGGTGGCGGTACTCACTGAGCTCACAGTCGGAGACCTCTGTGGATCCGTTGATCCTGGTGACGTAGCCCACAGGGCAGGGGTCACAGAGGGCGGCGGCCTCGATGCTCTTGTAGGTCCCTTGCTGACACTCCGTGCAGATGTTCGATCCTGGCTTGTTCTCCTTGCCAGGGGGACAGCTCACTGCACCACACACACACACACACACACACACACACACACACACACACACACACACACACACAGACATACACACAGACACCCACACACACACACACACACACACACACACACACACACACACACACACACACATATATATATATATATACATATATTTACATACATACATATATATACATATATACATGTACATACATGTATATACATGTATGTATATTACACACACTATATCACATTCGGTGTAATATCTGGTACCTCAGTCATTTCTCTCATACTACACAAGGAATCGAACACTCGGAAGGAGCAATGCATTGACCCAGTTCCACCAACATAAAACGGAAACGCGGTGCAACATGACCAGATATAAACTGGAGGCTTGGAAAGAGACATGAAAAAAGGTTCTTACAGATGCATTCGCTTTCTCTTGAGGTTTGGACAGAGAAAACCGGTACTTACAGATACACTCGCTTTCCCAGGAGATTTGAAAAGAGAAACGAAAAATGTACTTACAGATGCACTCGCGTTCTCTGAGGTTTGGAAAGAAAATGAAAAAAGATACCTACAGATGCACTTGCTTTCTCTGGAGGTTTGGATAGAGAAATGAAAAGTGTGCTACTGACAGATACACCTGCTTTCTCTTTAGGTTTTGAAAGAGAAATGAAAAAGATACTTATAGATGCACTCACTTTCTCTAAATGCTTGGAAAGAGAAATGAAAAAGAGTACTTACAGATGCACTCGCTTTCTCTGAAAGTTTGGAAAGCGAAATGAAAAAGGCACTTGCAGATGCACTCGCTTTCTCTGAAAGTTTGGAAAGAGAAATGAAAAAGGTACTTACAGATGCACTCGCTTGAGAAAGTGGTGAACGTGGGAGGAAAAATCGTTGGTGAGAGACAAAAAAGTCTAAGTGAGCTATACAGGTGCCGTGCCCGTGTTGTTTGTAAAGCGAAGAAGATTACGTGTGACCAGACCCACGTTCTTGCAAATCAGTATGACCTTCTTCAGTCAGGACGAAGATATCGATCGGTTAAATGCAGAAGAAGTGTCAGATTTAGACAAAGTTTTTATTCCCCTGTCCATTGATTTCATGAACCGAGAAGATGTTTATTGAAATCCAAATTCCTCTATATGAATGTATGTCATATGTGAGAAAATGGGTAATGTGGCTAAAATTGTTGTTATTTGCTGTGAATGTGTGTGACCACAAATTAATTTCTCAAATTGAGATAATAAAGTTTACTTGACTTGACTTGACTTGACTTGACTTCTCTGAAAGTTTGGAAAGAGAAATGAAAAAGGTACTTACAGATGCACTCGCTTTCTCTGAAAGTTTGGAAAGAGAAATGAAAAAGGTACTTACAGATGCGCTAGCTTTCTCTGAAAGTTTGGAAAGAGAAATGAAAAAAGATATTTACAGTTGCGCTCGCTTTCTCTGGAGGTTTGGAAAGAAAAATGAAAAAAAAGGTACTTACAGATGCACTCACTTTCTTTAGAGGTTTGGAAAAGAAAAATGAAAAAAGGTACTACAGATGCACTCACTTTCTTTAGAGGTTTGGAAAGAAAAATGAAAAAGGCACTTACAGATGCACTCGCTTTCGTTGACGGCCCCATTCCTCTGTGTGGTCCTGTCTGTGGGGCACTTGATGCAGGACGCCTGCCAGCGTTCTGGCTGGTAGTAGCCAAAGTCACACAGCACACACTGGTTGCCGTTGATGAATTGGCCCTCCGTGCAGTTTCCTGAAATGGCCGTACACCGTACACACACACACACACACACACACACACACACACACACACACTAAAATAGTGTATCGTAAAATTTACTTTAAGACATCATTTAACCCTCTCTTAAGACTCATGTAACGTGTAACCTGTAAGAAATGTGACAAAAAACAGTCTCCTTCACACATTATTTTCTGGACTCATCTTGCGCGTTCCCCGGTGGCATGACCTCTGGGTCGCTCACTCCGGCTCCCCATAAGTAGCCACGGGTTTGTCCCACTACGGGCAGTTCACAGGGATCGGTCAATCGGTCAATCTTAAGTCGGAAGGCCTCCTATGGAAGTGAGTGGAACAGTCTCTTGGTATCTTAACTGTTCTTGTGTGGCAAATACAATGACCCGGAGTTTTCTATATACAAACAAAAACCGAGGGCAACTTTATTTTCCTCAAGTTTGTATCGGCACCTTGAGCACTCTCATACATTTCCCTCTACTTATGCAAACACTGGTCATTTTGTTAAAATGTTATTTTCATTTAAATGCGCATGGCGCGTAGGCATCTCCCATCAAAGAAGGTTAGTAATGGTTCTTCTTCTTGTGTGACATTCAAATTCCTTCATCAGCACCGCAGATGTCTGTATCTAAGGCTTGGCTCATTCCAGGACACCTAGAGTGCTGCTGTATCATGTAATCTCAGACTGAAATGGAACTCCTAGCTTCGTGTTCGTTATTCACTGGAAGAGGATTCAACATTTCGCTTCCTACAAGCTACACGAAAAGCCTTCCCTGATTGGCGGATTGAATCACTGTTCTTACACAGACGAGTAAGGTCATTAATCCATGCCATACTCAAGCCCGAAATAACAGCACAGTGGTTTCCAGAGTTACGCCAGCCAACCTCTTTTTCATACTAGCTTGTGCAGTGACACGCTTTGATGTATGTTTCATACACTTTTTTTTCTATTGGCATTTTCGTCTCTTTTCTTTCTTTTTTTTTTTTTTTAATCCCTGCTGCCTCCTCTTCGGGGCCTTCTCAGAGGCGTCCCTCCCGTGTTGCTGACACCGCCTCGTACTACTCAGCCACACTCTGGCTGGTCCTGTCACACAGCCTCAACACTCACAGTCCACAGACAGCACTCAATATCAGGCCGCCATGAGGCCACCCACGACAGCAAACACTGCACTGATGCCGAATCGCTCTGTAGGTGTTAGGGGCGACTGTTCTGATCCAACGCATGCACGACGCCATCTATAGATCCCTGTCCTGACGGCAATTGCTAGGTGGTCGCCAAACCAGCTTGAGCAAGCATCTCTCTCTCTCTCTCTCTCTCTCTCTCTCTCTCTCTCTCTCTCTCTCTCTCTCTCTCTCTCCAAAGGGTGCCGTGCATTCATTCGATGTTGATCTTCGTGGCTTTGTCACTGCTGAAGATTGTGACACGAATTCAGCACTGGCTTGGATGTGGACTGGATACGGACCCCGTGGTCATCAAGAGAGCAGGGCATGAAGGATGACAGATGTCAAAGGTCTTTCTTAAAAATTAAATGATAATCAGTGTGAATAATTGACGAAGCGGATGATGTCAAAGGTACTTCTCTGGTCCTGTCACAAGCCTCAACACTCACGACAGACAGCACTCAATATCAGGCCGCCATCACGACAGCAAACACTGCACTGATGCCGAATCGCTCTGTAGGTGTAGGGGCGACTGTTCTGATCCAACGCATGCACGACGCCATCTATGTCCTGACGGCAATTGCTAGGTGGTCGCCAAACCAGCTTGAGCAAGCATCTCTCTCTCTCTCTCTCTCTCTCTCTCTCTCTCTCTCTCTCTCTCTCTCTCTCTCTCTCTCCCAAGGGTGCCGTGCATTCATTCGATGATTTGATCTTCGTGGCTTTGTCACTGCTGAAGATTGTGACACGAATTCAGCACTGGCTTGGATGTGGACTGGATACGGACCCCGTGGTCATCAAGAGAGCAGGGCATGAAGGATGACAGATGTCAAAGGTCTTTCTTAAAAATTAAATGATAATCAGTGTGAATAATGAAGACGAAGCTATGAGGTTATATTTCAATCTTGAGAGAGAACATGAAACGGCAGCACTCTACATATTCTGGAATTATCCAATGCTTAGACACAGACATCTCTGCAGTGCTGATGAAGGAATTTGAATATCACACTCAGAAATGCATCCCATAAGTGGATGAAACTCCGACTAAGTACTTTGGTACTTGTCCTGTATGTTTTCACGTGTGTGTGTGCGAGTCTTGTGTGTGTGTGTGTGTGTGTGTGTGTGTGTGTGTGTGTGTGTGTGTGTGTGTGTGTGTGTGTGTGTGTGAGAGAGAGAGAGAGAGAGAGAGAGAGAGAGAGAGAGAGAGAGAGAGAGAGTGTGTGTGTGTGTGTGTGTGTGTGTGATCATGCCTTTTCCACTGTTCCTGTACGTCATGTTTAATTTCAGCACGTGATACACCCCAATATCGTGATGTGAAACCCTGGAAATCTGCAGGAAAAGAAGCACAACCGTTGGATGGAACTTACTGACAGTGCATTCGCCCGGGCTGACAGAACCGAGCGTCTGGGTGACGTACTCCGGTTGGCAGAGGGTGCAGTCCATGAAGACGTTGTCGATGTTGTTCTTGTAGTACCCCCCCGCTGGCAGATCTCGCAGCGCTCCGGGTTGTTCAGCTTCTCCTTGCCCGGTTCACAGTACGCTGCACGACGGGGGTTGTCATGTTAGTCTTGTGTTGTGTTGTGTTTTATCTCTATGACAAAAACAATAATGAAACAGCAGTTCCAGTACGCTATGAAGCACGTTGCGCTTTACATTGAATGTCAAAGAAGAAGCAGCACACACACACACACACACACACACACACACACACACACACACACACACACACACACACACACACACACACTCTCTCTCTCTCTCTCTCTCTCTCTCTCTCTCGCACAAACGCACAAACACACACACACACACACACACACACACACACACACACACACACACACGTACGTGTCATGTAACACATTGTATGGAAATCAGGGAGATGCAAAAAAAAGTAGATTACTGATCAAACAGTTACTGAACAGTCAAATCTTTACTGCGTTCTTGAAGGTAGCAGTATTTTACTAGGCTGCCCGAATCACCGGGCAGAAAACTGCAGAGTTGAGTTGTGTTGGTGGCGCAGAGTAAGGAAAAGAATAGGAGGCAGCTGATCTCATGTTCGTGTGAGGCATGGACTGAGTACGTATGTCTGCAGACAACTGGTGATGCCTGGATGGAGTGTTTACATTCGCAGACCATCAGAAAGATAGACATGGAAAACGGCGGACAAGAAGCTGCGGAATTACCGGACAGTTTGCCTTGGCCTTGGACGCTTTCACTCATATCGCGAGTTGGGATGGGTCGTGTCGTGTCGTGTCGTGTCGTGTCGGTCGTGTCGTGTCGTGTGTTCTGTCGTGTTGGGTCGTGTCGTGTCGTGTCGTGTCGTGTCGTGTCGGTCGTGTCGTGTCGTGTGTCGTGTCGTGTCGTGTCGTGTCGTGTCGTGTCGTGTCGTGTGTGTCGTGTCGTGTTGTGTCGTGTTGTGTCGTGTTGTGTCGTGTTGTGTTGCATCGTGTTGTGTCGTATCGTGTCGTGTTGTGCTGCCTTGTGTTCTGTTGCGTTGTGCTGCGTTGTGTCTATTTGTGCTGTGTTGTGTGTGCAGCATTGTGTTGTGTTGTACAGCGTTGTGTTGTGTTGTACAGCGTTGTGTTGTGTTGTACAGCGTTGTGTTGTGTTGTACAGCGTTGTGTTGTGTTGGGTCGTGTCGTGTCGTGTCGTGCTGTGCTGTGTTGTGCTGCGTTGTGTTATGTTCTGCTGCGTTGTGACGCGTTGTGTCTAATTGTGTTGTGTTGTGTTGTGTTGTGTGTGTGTTGTGCAGCGTTGAGTTGTGTTGTGTTGTGCTGCGTTCTGTTAAGCTATGTTGTGTTGTGTTGCGTTGTCTAGAATTGTACCGTATTGAGTTGTGTCGCAATATCACGCAAGACAGTCTGGCATTGCACTGCGTTACGTGAAGTGATCGAATTTATATTCAAGTGCATTGTATTGTATTGTGTTGTATTGTATTGTATCGTAATGTGCTGCATTGTTTTTTACTGTATTGTATTGTGTTGCATAGTATTGCATTACATTGCATTCTACTGAGCCTGTAACGAGATTTATGGAGAATTACGACATGATCCCAGTCTCAAACCAAACTGATTTTGGAGCTTTCTGGAGCTTACTAATGTGGTGCAATGGGTCAACCATAAAACGCAGAACTACTGTAGTCAAAACTGGAATACAAAAGATAACACAGTAAAGTTGAGGCAGGTCGACAGTTTGTACGTGACGAACCGAACTAATTGCTTGTCAGTATAAGCACAGCCGGCCATTATTTCAAACAAGTATATCAATGTATTGGAGTTGACGGTGAAACCTGAATTTCGGACGGAAGAAAGCAAACTGCGCTGCTCAAGTATCAGTCGCAAGTTTTCCTTTGGGGGAGAGAAGATAATTTTTTTCCCCAGGTGCATCTGTTTTATTACTGTTTTGGTCGGGCTTGGTTCTTGTTACATTTTGTTGCTTTTGGCTCATCTTGGATGGAGTGCTGTTGTGTTGCATAAAGTTGTGTTGTTTTGTGTTCCATTTTTTTTTTCTTCACACGCACGCACGCACGCACGCACGCACGCACGCACGCACGCACGCACGCACACACACACACACACACACACACACACACACACACACACACACACACGTGCGGACGCCTCAGAACATCACTGACTTACTTTCACACTGGGCCTTGGAGGTGGAGGCGTCGGTGCGGGTGCTCTGTTGCGGAGGACACTTGAGGCACTCGTGCTGGTACGGCCGGTCCTGATAGCTGCCTTGAGGACACTTTTCGCAGACGTTCCCGTTGATCCGGTACCCGGCCGGGCAGTCCACTGAAAGCACCGGCAACTCAAGACCGTTTGATATGTCTGGGAAAGCCACGGGACCATCTAGCGATTCAGCTACACGTAACAACTGCAGCACAAGCTCGAAGCGTGTACTTGTTGCGCACATGCAGACGTATCATGTCATGTTCTCGTCATACCACTTTCAATGTTTGTTTTTTGAACGCCCAAAACTCTACAGTCTATTTTCATTATGTTTAAAACATCCTTTTTTTTGCTTGTAGGGGAGGAGGATTTCCTTATCAACACCACCTCTCCAAGCTCCAAGCCCCCACCCTCTCCTCCCACCTTCCCAATGGAAGGAGCAAGATATTTGTGCTAGCCGGACGAGAGGCATTGTACGCGCCATTTTTACACACACCTTGAGTTTGACTATCCTGATTTTTGTTTATGTCTATAACGCAGGATTTTTCTGTGTCCTACCATCCGTAAAAACCAAAACATTGTCATTCCGCCCATATTTTGTAAATATGGAAACTGTTTGATTCTTCTCTTCTTCAGACCAACAATTACGGGTTCTGTTTTCCATGCAATTATTGATTCTCTGTTTTTTCATTCTTCTCTTCTTCAAACCAACATTACTGGTTCTGTTTTTCATGCAATTATTGATTCTCTGTTTGATTCTTCTCTTCTTCAAACCCACAATTACTGGTTCTGTTTTTCATGCAATTATTGATTTCTCTGTTTGATTCTCTTCTCTTCTTCTTCAAACCAACAATTACTGGTTCTGTTTTCCATGCAATTATTGATTCTCTGCTTGATTCTTCTCTTCTTCAAACCCACATTTACTTGTTCTGTTTTCCATGCATAATCAAGCAGTCGGTATGACTTGCGGCACTCAGTCTGCGTAATTGTGGAAGCAGCCAGATGTACACATTTTTTTTGCCATGGTTGGTTCAGCTGAAGCAATCTGAGTGAGAACTTAGTTCAGCCTAAGTAATCTGATGAGTGAGAACTTAGTTCTGCCGAAGTAACCTGATGAGTGAGAATTAGTTTTTGCCGAAGTAACGTGGGCGAGAACAACCCAAGCTAAGAGCGCGCCTTTCTTTTCTATAGCTTTCTTCATTAATTTCCTTCGTTGAGGAATTTTTTTTTCACTAATGTCTGACCGGACAAAAGTTTATTTTGTCTGTCTACAGCCTGAAGCCAAAGCTTTCGAACCTTTTTTTTTTTCTTAAATCAAACTTCGTCAAAACAGGAAACGCCGGCCAGGGACAAGCCCATCAAATGTTAGTCTGGATTCACCCCCACCCCCACCACCACCCCCTATCCTCTCCTTCCCCCATTCCGCAGGGAACAAACATCACAAGCTTCTGTCATAATTAAGAAAAGTTCATTTTAAAATACACACCTTGATCAGCATCCCCCCACACACCCACACCCTCCAACCAAGGAATGAAATGTGAAAGGGGATTGGCCAGGAGGGGCAGGTGTGTGTATATATATATGTGTGTGTGTGTATGGGGGGGGGGGCAATGAAACTGGGGGGAAACATCTGAAGGGTAGAAATGTTGAAACGCCAAGAACACCATTCTAGTTTTACCACCCACCCCCCCACCCCACCCCTTTCCACCCCCTCCATAAGAAAAAAAGTAAAATAAAATTTCATCTGAAAAGAGTGTCTCATACTGTGATTACTCACACACAGTGCACTTGGTCTGGGAAGTGGCCCCGGGTCCTGGGGTGACGTAGCGTGTGTCGGGGCAGCGCGTGCACTCGTGGAAATTGTCGATGTCGTTGTCCTTGTAGAAGCCGATGGGGCAGATGGCGCACGTGCCGTTGTCCAGCTTCTGGTGGCCCGGCTGGCAGAACCCTGCAGAAAAACCGCTCAGTGAGTTCCAACACCTGATGATGACATTCGTCAGTCAAACAACCTCTACTGTGCACGTAACTTCTCGGCTGTCGTTATCATAGTGGAAATCCATTTGGCCCAGGCGGTTGTCTACTGCCCGTGTCTTTGTTGACGGTCTTGTTACAGGGTCAAGAATGGCTTTATTCCAAGCAGTTTCGCTTCAGGTACTAGCGTGGCATTGTTTCAGGTAGAAGGATAGCTGCTGTGTGTGTGTGTGTGTGTGTGTGTGTGTGTGTGTGTGTGTGTGTGTGCGTTTTGCTAGTACCAGAGTGGCTTTGGTTCGGGTACCAGCGTTGCTTTGCTCCACGTACCACAGTTGTGTTGTTTCAATTACAAGAGCGGCTTTGCTCCTGTCGATACAGTTCACTTAATTATACAAGGTGCCAGAACCATTTTCATTCTATGTACAAAGGGCTGCTTTGCTTTCTTCTGGTGTCTGGGTGGCTTTATTTCAGGTACCAGAGTGGCTCATGTGTCAGAGTGGCTTTATTCCGAGTACCAAAATGACTTTATTCCATCATCAGAGTGGCTTTATTCCGAGTACCAAAAGGACTTTATTCCATCATCAGAGTGGGCTTTATTCCCAGTACCAAAAGGACTTTATTCCATCATCAGAGTGGCTTTATTCCGAGTACCAAAAGGACTTTATTCCATCATCAGAGTGGCTTTATTCCGGGTACCAAAAGGACTTTATTCCATCATCAGAGTGGTTTTATTCCGGGGTACCAAAATGACTTTATTCCATCATCAGAGTGGCTTTATTCCGGGTACCAAAATGACTTTATCCATCATCAGAGTGGCTTTATTCCGAGTACCAAAAGGACTTTATTCCATCATCAGAGTGGCTTTATTCCGAGTACCAAAATGACTTTATTCCATCATCAGAGTGGCTTTATTCCGGGTACCAAAATGACTTTATTCCATCATCAGAGTGGCTTTACTTCGGGTACCAGAATGACTTTATTCCATCATCAGAGTGGCTTTATTCCGAGTACCAAAATGACTTTATTCCATCATCAGAGTGGCTTTATTGAAGGTACCAAAATGACTTTATTCCATCATCAGAGTGGCTTTATTCCGAGTACCAGAATGACTTTATTCCATCATCAGAGTGGCTTTATTGAAGGTACCAGAATGCGTTATTCCATTATCAGAGTGGCTTTATTCCGAGTACCAAAATGACTTTATTCCATCATCAGAGTGGCTTTACTTCGGGTACCAGAATGCGTTATTCCATCATCAGAGTGGCTTTACTTCGGGTACCAGAATGCGTTATTCCATTATCAGAGTGGCTTTATTGAAGGTACAGAATGCGTTATTCCATCATCAGAGTGGCTTTACTTCGGGTACCAGAATGCGTTTATTCCATTATCAGAGTGGCTTTATTGAAGGTACCAGAATGCGTTATTCCATTATCAGAGTGGCTTTATTGAAGGTACCAGAATGCGTTATTCCATTATCAGAGTGGCTTTATTGAAGGTACCAGAATGGCTTCATTCCATTGACAGAGCGGCTTTATTCCGGGTACCAGAATGGCTTCATTCCACGTATCAGAGCGGCTTTATTCCGGGTACCAGAATGGCTTCATTCCATGTATCAGAGCGGCTTTATTCCGGGTACCAGAATGGCTTCATTCCATGTATCAGAGCGGCTTTATTCCGGGTACCAGAAAGGCTGTATTCCACGTAGCGGCTTTGCTCCTATCATAGTTGCTTTTTCCCCAGGTATCTGAGTTCCTTTATTCCAGGTACCAAGGTGAGTTTCCTCCGGGCACAAGGGTAATCTTCCCTCCCCCCTCCCCGAGTTTATGATGGCTTTGCTCCAGGTACCTGAGTCCACAGGATGCACCGAGTGTTATCGAACAGCCCAGATCAGGTATGATCACAGATGACACAAACGGCCAGATGATTTAGTGCGAGGTTGAAAGGCGTATCTTTAAAAATCATCTATGAGAGAAACCGGACTGAAACGGGCAACAAATTCATAAATATCTTATTTCTTAATGGCGCTTCCTGCATTGCTGTGTACTACATTACAACGCCAAGCTATCGAATCAAGATTTGAATCGTACGCCTTGGTACAGCCATATGTTGTTCGGTTTTTGCTTGTTTGTTTGCTTGTTTCCAGATGTCGCTGACACACACTAACTTGACTATGCACTTGAAGTTTGCCAGACTACACACACTACACTCTGTGAATATTTCTGAATTTTGAAATCTAACTCTGTGCAAATCAAACCAGCTGTTTTGTAAATCAACCTTCACAATGAAATAAAGCCAACTGTTCAACATCTTATTGCTCATATTTTCCCAAATAAAGAGCCCATGTCAATATTTTTTGCCTTACACTCTTGCATAGGAAATTCTGTGATCGTGATCATTTTGTATAGATCAAATGTAAAGACTCCCTTTCTTGTATACATTTTTTTTGGGATATGCGAAAGGCACAAAGTATTTCTTCTCTTTATGCATTGTAAAACTGTATATAAAAAAGAATCTACTGTTTTCAACTTCTGTTTCTTTGACTTAATTGCAGTGCAAATGCTCATTTCACCTCCGAAGACAGTTTAAAGAAAATTATGGTTAGTCCTCTTCCCCCTCTCCAACACACACACACACACAC
>JADBJO010004723.1:160000-170000 GCA_016801955.1 Conus betulinus
CATAAACAGAAAAGTAGCTTCCAGATGGAGGAGACACAAAAAAAAAACAAAACAAACAAACAAAAACCAAACCAAACCAAACCAAAACGAAACAAAAACCAGCGAGCAGAAAAAAAAAACATGCAAAGGAGGGGCCGTAAGTCAACCCAGAACAAAGAAGAACGGTAACTCACAGATGGCACAGGCGGACACGTCGGTAGCCCCCCGTGGTCATGGTCCTGGTGTTGTTGGGGCAGGTCTCACACATGCTGTACGGGTTCTTCCCTGTCCGGTAGAATCCGATGTCGCAGGGGCGGCACAGGTGCTCGTTGCCGTCCTGCTCTTGTCCCGCCGGGCAGAAGACTGCCCACACACAGCAAGGGGACTTAATTAATGGACCCCCGGCATGGTGCATCGTCTGCACCCCTGACTAATGGCGCTAACAGTGCTACGCTTGACACCACCATCAGATCGACACAGTATGAAGGTGGGCAGAGAGATTGTCATCTAATTACTGTATGTGTGGGTGACTGGAGGATCAAACTCCAGCCTTCAGAGGCCCTTCTCACTGCTCTCCTGACTGATCTGAACCACCCAGGTACCCCTCACAATGCTATCCCTGTATGGTTCTGCAGTATGAACTTTCAGTGTGTTCTCTGTGTTGGGGATACCAGCGTGTGTATTTTGTGCATGGGCGCGACTGCGACTGCGCGTGCACGCGCGCGCGCGCGCGCGTTTGTTTGTGTGTGTGTGTGTGTGTGTGTGTGTGTGTGTGTGTGTGTGTGTGTGTGTGTGTATGCGTGCGTGCGCATGCTGTGTGTGTGTGTGTGTGTGTGTGTGTGTGTGTGTGTGTGTGTGTGTGTGTGTGTGTGTGTGTGTGAGTTATTTACTGCACGATACATATAAAACACTGGTATAGGCGAAATCAAAATCGATCTATGGTCCTTGAAAGAATTAAAATAAAAAAGGTGACTTTTGATACATCCAAGTCGCACTTAATAATCAATCACGACTTGGCCTACTTAAGTCTTTTGATATTGCAGCGATTAGTCATAATAATTCATGTAGCCTTAAGATGGCTTGAAAACTGGTTATCACAAAAAAGTGGGCGGGAGGTGAAGGAGAGGAGAGGGGAGGGGAGGGACAAAACCTAACAAAACCAATCTACACAAGCGGCCACGTGATCCTCACTCTATAGTTAAGAGAAAAAAACAAGAAACATTGAGATAAATAACGTCAGGGGAACAAGACGTTCTTCTTATAAACAAACACAATTCGTTATCTCTACATTTGCATTTGCATTATACAGGGTCTCCCATAGTTTTTCGAAGATTAGCATAGCGCCAAAGAATACAAGTTTGTGTATCGTCATGAAAAAAACAGCAACATTAGTATACCCAAACCTATGCAGTATAGAGTTATTACCTGAAGACTGAGACTTCAAAACACAACACAATCGGCACCACTACCATCATCACCACCACGAATGACAGAAACAACAACATCAAGAACAAACGGTTGCCATTATCAGCAACAAAATCACCAATGTCGACAATATTATCATCACCACACACTAGCCATGCAACCAACTAGCCAAGCAGCAATCAATTCAGCCAACCAACTCACCAACCAGGCAGACTGACAGCGTACTCTAAACAAAAGCCGCACCACAACTTTGAAGAAACGTGTCTCACGTGCAGTAGATGCGTACAGTGCTGGTATAGTGCACACCACTTACATTTACACTGGTCTTTGGAGGTCGCACCCATGGTGTCAGTGCGGTACCTCTCTCCTCCGCAGGACAGGCACTCATACTGCCACTTCTCCGGTTGGTACGTGCCAATCGGGCACGGCTCCGACTTGGTCTCATCCGGTCGAGTTCGGATCTGTCCAGGTTGGTTATCAGCTAGGGAGAAGAACGCGACAATTAGTCATGGCATACTACCTGGAAAACTGAGAAAATGGAAGAGAAATTGAAACAAGTCATCAATCATCAACGTGCCAGTTCCAAAAAAGACCTATTGAAAGAGGCTTGGAAGCCTATGAAATAAACACACAATAGCAGAAAGGTTTTTTTTTTGAATGGGAAGAGCTGTAGTAATAAAGGAAAGAGGAAAACCAACATCCGTGGGTAGCCAGCCGTTGATGATTAATCTCACTGGGAACCGACTGTAACTATTCTGACCTTTCAGGTTATGCTATGAACAAGTAAGCAAAAAATGACTGATTGATCAAAGGAAGCAGAGGACTGGTGTAATAAATATTGATAGAAAAAGGAAAAAGGTTGTGTGAAAATGAAAGCGATGCAATGAGACTGTTAGAAAAAGCAAGTCCATCGATCACTTTCATTCTCTCTCCTTTTCTACAGCTATCCTAGGGTCTATCACGGACACAGTAAGCTCTGTCATAAAACTGTAGCTCTATAGTCATCTGTAACAGAACGTGACGTTCAAAATATATACAAAAGGAGGATGAAACGATTCCAGGACTGAGCTGGTGAAAGTTTCATATTAGAATGTGCATTTTGAAAAAAAAATTGTAACGGCCAGGTCATAGAAAGAACAGTTATATCTCTTGTAATTTAAACCTGGTTGCAAACCAGGAGCAAACAAGCCTTGACACGGGAATAAAAAAAAAGAGTAAAGATAATAAAAATTCCCCCCTTCAGATTGACGTAAACTCGGGTTACAAACGACAACCTGTGTCTCCCATCCCTGTTCTTAGTCTGTGATACATAAAACGCTTGAAATCGACGAACTCGGAAGCGAGTGTCTGGCACAACTCACCAACGTTGCAGTCGTCTATGTTGTCGGCGCCAGTCTGGTTGGTCACCAGACCTGCAGGACAAGGTCCACACAAGGTTTCCCCGCTGGGCTTGTAGAAGCCGATGGGGCACGAGGTGCACGTGCCATTCTCTGCCAGCTCTTGCCCGAGGGGACAGTCATCTGCAACACGGTGCGTGCCCCACACTGTACCGTCCCTTGTCATATACAGTCATCCCCATTATCACATCGGTCATAGTACAGATGATGGTCTCCAGATCCTTTTTTTTCTGTTCTGTGGACGGTAAGTCAACAGGACAGATTTCTGTTTTTACTCTAATATGTCTGCAATTTCAGTCTTCCTTTAAATGCTGTCGAATTTAGTGGGAATTCCGTTTTTGATTAAACAAAGCTTGATTTTTACAACTTTTGTACAACGCGTATTTCTATGCCTCTTTTTTTTATAATATGCATCTTATGTAAGCCTGTTATACGTATCCCCATTCTGTTTATAAATACAATCCGTAAAGAAGTGCACTTCTTGACGAAAATGAAACGAACGGAAAATGACAAGTAAAAATGAAAAATAAAGGCTGCTGCGTGGTGGTTAAAAAAATAATTTGTTATGCATTCAATGATAAATGCAAGTACTGTAAAAACAAAACAAAACACGATCTGTGTTGTCATAGGACTATTATCCAACTGTCATTTATGAGCATACATATTCATAAATTGTCGAAAGCTTGAGCAAACAAATTCACAGCCTTACTGGTCATAAACTTTGCTTATTTTTTGACCGTTAAAAACAGATGAAAATTAGGCTACGTAATTGAAAACACTGTACATGTCAACAGTCTCCTTTCAAAACCCAGACATTTTGATTTCTGGTTAATAACACATATCACTTTTTACTCTGGTCGAAAGAAATTCAAATATTAAACAAAATAACAGCCATCTATTAACTGTTATTAAGGTTTTCATATAAAATCCCTTCGCTGTAGAATTTTTTGCACAACGACACAAAACGAGCAGTAAAGGAAGCATGCAAAACAAGAAGTGGAAGTGCCATCTTGCGCGGATTTGTCGTACACCGGTTTCTGACTGGTTTTTGTGCTGTAAATTCTGTACACTTCCTAAATAGTTGGTAAACATTTTGTGGTGGTTTGTGCTGTAAATTCTGTACACTTCCTAAATAGTTGGTGAGCATTTTGTGGTGGTTTGTGCTGTAAATTCTGTACACTTCCTAAATAGTTGGTGAGCATTTTGTGGTAGTTTGTGTACTGTAAATTCTGTTCACTTCCTAAATAGTTAGTGAGCATTTTGTGGTGGTTTCTGACTGATAAATTGCAAACGAAGGCAGAATTTGAAGAGCATAACTGAGATTGCGGAAATACTACCAGTCCTGGAACAGCCATTTCTACTCTACATCCCAGCATTTTGTAAACGCCGGAAGAAGACTGATAGGTCGAAACGCGTTGTGTCTTGTAACTTCTCTGCTTCCTTCGTCTGGCGGGTCCAGTCACTCTACTGTGGCTCTTTTGTTTCAATTACCGTCTTCGATCACTCGAATTTCAAATCAATTTCTTTAATTTCAACGTAGGTCGTCTTGCTGAGGCAGACAGCCTGCGAGTATTGTATTTCAGCTGGTGTTCAGCCTTACTGTAGCAGACGGTCTTGGACTTGGCGCCAGGCTGTCGGGTGGTCTTGTCCCACGGGGCAGGGGAGACAGTAAAAGAGGCCGGTGGTGTTCTGGTAGAACCCTGGGGACACAGCGCGCAGTCGTCCAGCGTGTGGTCGTAGTACTGGCCCGTGGCACACACCCCTGACAGAACAAAAAGATCATCATCACCATCTTCACCATCATCATCAGCGTCATCACCACCATCGTCATCATCATCATCCTTCTTCTACATGCACAACCTGTAGGTAAAGTAAAATTGTCATCATCATCTTCTTCTTCGTCATGCGCAACCTATGGGTAAAGTAAAATTGTTGTGACGAAAAACAAATCATCATCATCATCACACCACCACCTTCATCATCATCGTCTTCTTCTCCATGAGCAACTTATGGGTAAAGTGAAATAGGGGCCACATAAAAGTTATCCTCTGAACTATGAGGTTTGGGGGCAGCAAGGTGTGAGAGACCCCCAGTTTTCTGCCTGATGCACAGGGCGACACCACAGGGGTACACCACAGGATCTGCGTCTGAATCTCACTGAATCGTGTACCCCAACATGTCAAGATGGAGATCAAACACAGAGATGAAGTTTAAGTTTGAACAGTCTCGTTTATATAATTACTGGAGATTTAAAAAGAAGTCCAAACAATCTTGTTTACTATTCAGCTAATTTTCAAGAGATCAAACATATGAAGTTTAAACAGTCTAGTTTATGATTCATAGACAGTTAAAAAAAAGTTCAATCTTGTTTATTATTCAGCTCATTTTCGTTTAAAATCCACTTCGTTTTTTTTAAGTGCAAGCAAAATAAATGTTGTCTTAAAGATAAAAAAAAATCAAAAAGGGAATATTTTCCAATTATGTTCAACCATTTACTTATGTCCCCTCGCACCAAAAATGGTAGTGTCATCTGATTGGCTAGCAAAGCCTGCAATACGCTTTCGTGCCCATCTACACTCCCTTGCTGCTTTCCGTCTCCGTCCTTCAAGAGGAAAGATACTCATTTACAATTGGGTGGATTGCGGTTGTGTTTAAACGAGGGCAGACACCTTGTCTTCTCGTGCACTTTACCTCGCTTTTCGGGAGCAAATGGTCTGACCAATGCACCATTCAGTCCCCATGGGACACAACAACAACAACGACAATAAATCAACTACAACAATAATAACGATAATCATCATCATGATGCACATACAAACGCGCGCAGGTATGCGTTTTCTAAACACAAACATATAAGCAAATAGTGGGTTTCAATTTTTATTTGATGTACTCGATTACACACATAAATCTGTATTCATGGACATAGTTAGAGAGAGAAATAATACAGAGAGAGAGAGACCTAAGAACAAAGCAGGGAGGGTGAGAGGGGAGAAAGTGGGTGAGGGAATGGTAGAAGAGAATGAAAAAGAGAAATACAGCATGACAGACAGACAGACAGACAGACAGACAGACAGGCAGGCAGGCAGAGATATATACAAAGGCACTGAGGGACATATTGAGATCCGTCAAGACAACAGCAGAAACTCCCTGACGTTTGCACTGGTTGCTGTTGAAGGAGGCCACAGTCTCGGTGGTGGTCCCGGGGTGCAGGAGATACAGCTGGTCTGACCGCCCAGGGGCTGGTACGTGCCGATGGCGCACAGCGAACACGCCTTCTTGTCAGCGTCGTAGTATGACCCGGCCGCACAGTCCACTGCGCAACAAACGTGTCATCAAGAAGCCTGCCAACATGTCGCTGCAAAGAAATTCTGAACGCCTTCGTCAGTCGTTAATGCTAGGTTACAAGGCACGAGATTACATTCCAGAATACGACCTTCAGTGCTGAAATAGAGGACGAAAATACGATATACAAAAAGGAGAGGAAAGCCGAGTGAACAAAAACAGGAACAGTACAAAGTTCTAGCATTGTGTTCATTGTATTTCTCCTTTATTCAGTCTTGTGAACTGTACTCATGACTATGTGGGCCTAGCCACAACTCCGAAACGCTGTGGAGAGTGCCCCAGTAAGAGCCATCGTGACAGCAGCAAAATCTACACGTCGATGGCTTCTTATTTCACCGAGCGTTTGGTCTGAAAAATAGTCATTATATCCACGGTCCTCGTTTTGTTCCTTCTCTCCCGTAGCCAGCCATTTTTTCTCCATCCATACTACAGAAGTGGGTTTTATGCCGCCTGTTATGACTCGGAGGCTGGCATTTTTGCGCCTTGTCTAAATTGTCCGTGTTGGTTTTAGCTGGGATGTGCTCAGTGTTTTTTTTTCCCTTTTTTTTCTGTAAATGTGTGTGTTGATTTGCTGCATGACACAACCTTTTTTGTCGTTTGTTCCAAGTACCCAGTGCAGACACAATGGTCTGAAACATGTGTTCTGGAATGCCCGGAGAATTAGGCCGAGGTCTGCTGTTGATGTCAAGCTCTCACCGCCACAGAGCGGGGTGGATATTACCGGTGTGTGTGATACCCCTGCGTTGTAACACCATGTCATGATGGCACGTTAACGTTAGCACCAGGGAAAGGTCTTTGTTGATACCGGCTTTGAACCTGTGAGGAACGAGCATGGAGTCAGTATAATCGTATGTCTTGCAACTGGATGCTTGCCACGTCATTCTGTCATATTTTGGACGCGAAGAGTGGGTCAGCTAAAGGTCCGCTTGTGGTGCTTCAAATGTCTGTGCAGCAGATACAGAGGAGGATTTGTCAACAGTTATGTCGTCGTTTCGTGTCGGTTTTGTCGTGTTCGTACGGATATTCGGGACTACACATAACAGCTCTATCTGTACAGTCAAATGCTCCTATTAGAACACTAAAACAACCATGTACTTACAAATCCGCAGAACATGATCGCTGCTTCTTTGATTCGTAAACCTTGATCCCTTGCAACTACTTCGGGTTTTTTCCCTTTCTTTTATTCACCTGTCTTTATACTATAACTGACCAAGTTAAACGTCGTAAACCTGCAAGTTACAAAGTTTCCATACTTGTTCGGAACCACTAAGAGGTTCATTTGAAGTCGGGTTCTTTTTACAGTAAGAGGACACCTTTCGTTTCGCTCACACAATCGGTTCACAATGGGCACACCACCACGTCTTACCACACTCGTCGTCTACGAGGGCCTTGGGGGCTTCGCACAACAGCTCGATCTGAACGTCCAGGCCATTGGGGTCAGGCTTTGCCCCGGCGATACGGTTCTGAAAAGATCAGGTTAATGAGAGGTCAGAATTACGATTAGTATGGACGGCAAAGGCATGCAGACAGATTGTAAAGTGCATTCCTGTAACTGGAAGCACGATTATGCACGTTCAGGAGAGAAACAAGAGCGAGTACACGCACACACACAGACACGCGCGCACACACACACACACACACACACACACACACACACACACACGCAGACATGCACGCAAAAAACACACACACACACACACACACACACACACACACACACACACACACACACCACACACACATATATATATATATCTATATCTATATATATCTATATATACATATATATGTATGTGTGTATAGATAGATAGACAGATATACACACTCAGAGAGAGAGAGAGAGAGAGAGAGAGAGAGAGAGAGAGAGAGAGGGTGGGTGGGGCCCCTCAGACTCAAACCAGTCCATGTCATGTACTCACGCTGAAGTCAAAGACCGTGTCACTCAGGACCAGCTGCTGAAACAGATCCTCTGGAGATCGGGTCAGGGAGGAGTCAGATGCGCTGGTCAGTTTTTCTGGAAAAAAAAAAAGAACAAACATCCATCACTCTGTCACATGGCGCTTTAATCTATAACACTGAGCATCAAAGCAGGGAAATGGATTCAGAGGGCTATACGAATGTTCTTATTAATCCACAGAACTGTACAGTACAGTGGCAGGAAGAGTGACATCGACGACAGCATTAACTTCCTAAATCATTTTCCATTCAACATACATTTAAAACGCCGAGGGAAAAAATGCAGTTCACACAATTTACTGGATGTGTGGAATTAAAAATGGGACTGACTCCTCCCTCTAAAAAAAAACTGGCTCAATGATTGAATAGAAACAGGGGCAATTTGCAAACGCGTTCAAAGAATAGTTCAAACTTGTCACTGCAAGCGAAGTCGATAAAAAAAAATGAAAACAGTTTCCGTTTCAGTTTCATCAAGGAGGCGTCACTGCGTGCGGACTAGTCCATATACGCTACAATACATCCGCTAAGTTTTGAGATCAAACTACGCATGATTTTAAGCTGATGGATAAATGAATTAACAACTACTAAGATGAGAGAATTGAAGAAGAGGGTCTCGTGGCTACGACTTAGCAGATGTCTGACCTACGCATTAGCCCAATGCGCTGATCAGACCTTGAGCGCCTGCTTAACACTGGTTGTCTTTGGAAACAGAAATTGTTCAAATTAAGCACCAGGATTAGAGCAAGCGTACGGAGCCAAGGATGGGAAGTCACACAATAACGAACACAACGCAAAGCGGTCTGGCACCCTGTCTGTGTGGTCATAGACCTCAGCTGGAGCCAGACTGGGGGTGGGGGGGGGGGGGGGGGCATGGGAACAGAGGAAGAGGCGAATACTGACGGCACGCTGCTGGCCGTGCTGGTGACGACGATGTCGGAGTGGGGGATCTGGGAGCCGGCAGGGGAGTCTCCGGGGTCACAGGTGATGTCCAGCTGGACATCCGAGCAGTCCGTGCGCTGACACAGCCCGTTGGACCAGCGGGAGTTCTGCTGCTGCAGGCGCAGCTCCATCTGCTCTCGCACCTCCTGCGACAGCTCGCTGCACTCGGTGGAGGGCACGTGATACACGATCACGACCTTCAGCCGCCGCTCTGGTACCGAGGTACCTGTCAACAGGGCCCGAGGGGAGAGGTCAACTCGATCTGATTCCCTCTGCCTCATGACTTGTGCCGATGGAGGAAAACGAAAAAGGGAAAAAAAAAATGAAAGAAAAAAAAAAAAAAAAGAAACAAAAAGGAACGCGCGCATGGGATGAAGAAAGCGTAAACCAACAGATCAGAACTGTTTAAAGGTATGAGTTTAGCACTCCTATCAGAGGTACTCGTTTCTGTTTCTTTCTTTGTTCACCCCTTTTTTTTTTAACTAACCGTACACTACTGAATATAATCTAAAAAAAAAAAGTCTGATTCAAGAATCTAAAGTGGAAATTCATCAGATTTAAAGTATTCAGTGTTACGTAATAAAAATGTAAGAAAGTATATAGACGAATTGAGCGAAATATCTGATTGTCAATGTCCACTTGTCTTTCACTATTTCTGCTGAATTGGTCTAGGCATGTACGTGATGTTGCAGTCGTACTGAATGTTGTACTGCATGACATATAAAGACATGATTTCGCGCCTTTCTGTCAAACAGCAGTGGTAAATACAAATTATGTACACTATGGAGGCTATATGTGGTCGTGATGAATGGAGCAGTATCAACTGAGGCATTGTTTATAACACCATCGTATGGAACTTAACACTCTCTGGGCAGAGAGCAGTCAAAATTGATACACATCGACAGAATCATGATTTTTCTTGTCAGTATCATACATTGTCAATTTGTCGACACTTCATGGAG
>JADBJO010004723.1:182500-185000 GCA_016801955.1 Conus betulinus
CCTGTTCTGATCCAAGACAAGCTGAACCCGCTATGTTCGCAACACTGACGACACACAATGGTTGGTTAGTCGGGGAGTGGTTTGAGTGGGCCATCACCACTCTTGAGGGCCGCACGCACGTCTATCCAACGTGTCTTCATGAACTCGCCATAGCTAAGGGTACTGGTTTACTCGGGATTTTTCAACTTTCCTTTGGTAATGTCACTGTTTTTCAATGAAATATGTCACAAGGCCAACGGTCATTTACACACACAAAAATGCTATGACTAAGGTCAGTCATTGTTTGAAAAGCCTGCCTCTGTAGGTCTCATACCGCCTGATCATTCTGTGTCATGCTTGCTCCACACCAGCATCACAGTGGCGCACACGCACAGGCGTACACACGTGCGCACAGATAATCACCCCATATTCCATACCCACACATCCCCACCCACACACCACCCACACACACAACACACACACAACACACACACACACACACACACACACACACACACACACCCCCACACACACACACACAAACACACACACACACACACACACACACGCACACACACACACACACCACACCCCCCCCCCCCCCCACCACACACACACACGCACATCACTAAAACAGGTCAATGGCGCTGCAGTGACTGACCTTTCTGGCAGTCAGTCCCCCTGACTTGCCGACAGGACAGCGACAGAAGTGCTGGTCAACCATGTCTTTGCACGTGCTGCCCGCCGGGCACTGATTTGAACTGACAGTCGTTGGAATTGATCTCACAGAACAGCCCAGCGTAACCTGCAACACCCCAACAATACTACTTACCAAACAAAACATGATCGCGTGGGAAAACAAAAATCTGTCGCAACAAAAAACAACACGACTTACGAGATAAAAATTATCCCGTGGGAAGAAAAACAATCTATTGCAACACCCTAACAATACTGCTTACGAGATGAAAATTATCCCGTGGGGAAAAAAAATCTATTGCAACACCCCAATAATACTACTTACGAGATGAAAACTATCCGTGGAAAAAAAAATCTATTGAAACACCCAAACAATACTACTTACGAGACAAAAATTATCCCATGGGGAAAAATACATTGCAACATCCAAACAATACTACTTATGAGATAAGAATTATCCGTGGAAAAAAAAAAATCTATTGCAACACCCAAACAATACTACTTACGAGATAAAGATTATCCCGTGGGAAGAAAAATACCAAACAATACTACTTACGAGATAAAAAGTATCCCGTGGGAAGAAAAATACCAAACAATACTACTTACAAGATAAAAAATCATCCTGTGGAAAAAAAGAGATCCATTGCAACACCCAAACAATACTAGTTACAAGATAGAAATTATCCCGTCGAAAAATACATCTATCAGATATACAGAAAACGAGAAAAAACAACAAAAACGTAAACTGGCATGTAAAACACAATAATTACCTTAAAAGCACCTGTTTCCAAATGAAGATTTACGAAAATGGAGGAAAAAAAAAAAAAAATGAGAAAGAATGGATAAAAAGAATATGTATATACAAAGAGTTTTAAATATATTACCCAGAAATAGTACACAGATTCTGTACGCAATGAAATTTATTCACATTTTGTTTCTCTGTTTTTTTTTTTTTTTTTAATCATACAAACAGTTTCAATATCTCATGAATTTGCCCCTATCATACAACATATTCCTCTTTCACTGAACATATTATTGTTACCATACTTGCATAGCGCCCTAGCCTCAGTTTAGAGTCAGTGAAGCATAGAATTTCAGCTGATATTTCATATACATCAATTCAGTGGTTGCTGAGAAATCATCTTCTCAAAACTGAGTAAACTCTGTGTCATGCGTCCATAACACAAACTTTCATTGACGAAACTAGATCTCTCTTTTAGATATTCAGAATTTATTTGACGGTGAATGCAAACAAACGAACTCGCAATTGGCAATGTGCAACAGAAAACATCGAAGTGACCATCCACATATGTACACACACAAAAAAATAATGATATAGTGCCTTCAGTAATATCAGAAAAAAAAAAAAAGGTAAGCATGCCAAGCCTTACTTAATTTACATGTACAATATCTCGTCAGCATGACACTGCGGATCTGTTTCCACATATGTAGTCAGCCTGAGAGACAATACCTGTCTAGGTCAGAAAAATGTGTATGAAAGAAAAGGAAAGGAAAATTGATAGAAACTTTTGAAAACTTTCCCTCATCCATTTTCTTTCATAAACTCAATCGAGTCTTGTCGGAAGCGGGTTTCCGACACTGGTCACATCGTTTGAAGACGTGTCGGACGCATGCTACCGACAGATTTTAACGATTTTAAAACTATGCAGTCTTTTATTAAAGGGTAATAAATCTCGTTTCAGGGATACCTTAGGGCCTTTTCTTGCAGTTGCTTCCCATAGACCGTTCTTTGTGTATTCTGTAGTAGTTTTATACGGATTTGAATTGTCCTACTCTCAGTTCCCGCGATCACACCATTTTGAAC
>JADBJO010004724.1:17500-20000 GCA_016801955.1 Conus betulinus
TGGTGAATTTTCCGGGGGTACATATATACATACATACATACAAAACATCTTTGGTCAAATTAAGCAGACTTCTAGAAATTACAAACATAAGAACATTGTTGTAATCAACATCAACTGCTTTCACATATTGCAAAATTTCTTTTTTCACGGGACAAATTATTGCCCCTGATTGTCTTCCTTGATATGTGAATTGCAAAGCATGTGTAAAGAATCAACGAAAGTTCAACAAGACAACTATGTCAAACGATGTTATATAAGAGAGAAAGTTAGGATCACCAATCTTCGATAACAATCCATCGACATTCCAATGTGAAAATGACAAACGATTTCCATCCACACACACGTTATTCCTTTCTCGCTCTCGCACGCATGCGCCCTTCCGCTGCTGTGTAAATTTCTCACTACCACTCTCAAAATACACATCAACACCGCTGGTGGAAGGTAACGTGTTCGTACTATCCTCGCGCGCACGCAATTGGGAGCTGACATGGCTGCGGGTGTCATCTTCTGTCACAAGCTCACGGGGAACAACGCCACTTCCACGTGATCGAATACATTCTGTCAGAACTAGAGGAAGGCGCTGACTCTAATTTGTTTGTTCCCTCTGTGTTATGTACAACTTAAGTAACAAAATCTTTTTTAAGACATAACAATGTATACCGTTCTTTATGTATGCGAGGCCGGTCGTATTTTTATTGTATTGGTATTAGGTTTTGTTGATGATCCAACACAAATTTTATTCCCGTCAGTAATCAGGTGGTCAAAACCATTGTCGCCTTCTTATTTTCTTTTCTGTCTGTCTTTAGATGAGGGACAGTTTCCGTCGAATCTCCCTAACCCGCGCGGGGAAATTTTCCCCAATGAATATGTTGCTGCCCCGAAGGCTACCTCTCTTACTAAGAATTCTTTCCTTGTCCTTAAAAAAAAAGGTACACCGGCTAATAATAGGGGGATCTTTCTTTTTGTTGAGTCTGTGGAGTCGGTCAAGAGAGAGAGAGAGAGAGAGAGAGAGAGAGAGAGAGAGAGAGAGAGAATAACAATCATTCACACACACACACACACACACACACACACACACACACACACACACACACACGCACGCACGCACGCACGCACGCGCGCACGTGCACACACGCACGCACACGCACACGCACACGCGCACGCACGCACACACATACATACATATACATACACATACACACACACACTCTCTCTCTCTCTCTCTCTCTCTCTCTCTCTCTCTCTCTCTCTCTCTCTCTCTCTCTCTCTCTCTCTCTCTCTCTCTCGTGACGAAACTGTTATTGAATCAGTCGCGGGTTATAAGTGAAGCACAGAAAATGGACAATAGTTATACAATAATCATGCAATAAATGATGCTAATGTCAAATTCATCACACTATAACCACGACACCGGTTAACATTCAGTGATGGGTTGAATGATTGAGACCACAGCATGTGCGTTCTATTTTTTTGTTATATAGTTTTGTTCATTCTTTAATCGTTTTGGGAACGGGTAGTTTTTGAGTGATTCTTTTCGTAATGCCCAAAATATCAAATTGTTGTTGAATCCCCACATCATCATCCTCCCTCTCCACGTGTCAAAGATTTTTCTTGATATTGTTGAAAAACTCTCTCTCTCTCTCTCTCTCTCTCTCTCTCTCCTCTCTCTCTCTCTCTCTCTCTCTCCTCTCTCTCTCTCTCTCTCTCTCTCTCGTGCCAGTCGTTTGCTTGCAAAACCAATCATTCACAATTAACAACATAAGGTCTGGTTATTCTATAGAATACAAATGAGACAGCCAGACAGAAACTACAACACAGTGCTTACCGACAAGACATCAACAAAGATAGATCACACACACACACACACACACACACACACACACACACACACACACACACACACACACACATACTCAAGCTCACACACGTAGGTGTGTGCGCGCGCGCGCACACACACACACACACACGCGCGCGCGCACGCGCGCGCACGCGCGCAAATGCATGCATGCATACATGCACAGACACATGCGTGCATGGACACTAACTCGTTCACTCGTCATACACATGCACTCACACCACACACAAACAAAACACACAACACACACGTCGCGCGGACACACACACACACACACACACGCACACACACACACAACACACACACACACACACACGCGCGCACACACACACACACACGCACACACACACACACACACACACACACACACACACACACACACACACACACTTGTTTTTTCACTTTCATCTACTTTATCGTCACTGCCTTTCTTTTCGTCTCCTCCCCCCCTCCTCTTTGTTCTCCTCCTCCTCCTCCTGCTGTTTCAAAAAAAAATTCATCCGCTTTTTTTTTTTTTTTTTTTTTAAAACATTCCCCCCCCCCCCCTCATCCCCCTTACATCCCCACCCATACCCTCCCCCCCTCCCCGTCTTTATGCTCTAATCATAGTATTGAGTGTGCTGTAAACGCAGATGAAGATAATCT
>JADBJO010004724.1:25000-45000 GCA_016801955.1 Conus betulinus
CCCCCCCCCCCCCCCCCCCTTTCCCCTACTCGAAATGCTGGAAAGTCTTGTTTTCTCTCTTTGTTTATCTGTCTGATGCTGGAATTTTCGCTTTTTTTTTTATTCGTTTGTCTGTCTGAGGGCGTGGTGGATGGAGAAGGGGGTGGGGAAAGAACTACTGGACTCCTGTATACAAGGTACATAGATGTGACCTCTTGGCGAGCTCTCCCCTTGACTTCATCCGTCTATTCTATAGCAAGCGGGTAAGTATACGTGGGGGAGGGGGGTGGGGGATGATTATGGTCGGCGATGTGTGTTGGATACTCTTTGCAGGTGAACAGAATCCACGCAGACGCACACATACAGACAAAGGAACATTATTATCTATCAAAGTTGTCAAGAGCGGTCAAATCACGTATAACCTGACGATCAAATGTTTTTCGTTCTCTGTCGGTAAAAAGGGAGATCGAAATCAGGGACAGTGACAAAGTGTTGAACTGCAGCTTCTTGACGATTTAATAGATATAATACCCCCCCACCCCCGCCCCGTCTCCTACGTCATTTCTTCCAACGCTCACCCACTGTTACTTTTTCTTTCTTCCCCCCGACCCCCCCCCCCCTCCCCTTCATCCCCACAACCTCCAACGATATGCTCGCATACCCCCCCCCCCCCCCCTTTTTTTTTTTTTCCTTCCGCCCTCTCCCACTGAGTATGAAGTCCGCAGGCTTCTTCACAATTATTAGTACAGTCTTAGGTCCCAACGGTTGACTGAAAATGCATGGGGCTGGAATAATGTTAGTAGTGCAGCAAGTCACAAGAAACGCAGTTAAAAGGTCAAGCCGGACCAATACAAGTGCACGTAGCGTGTGCTGGGGCACTACTATCTGGGCCCTCGTACTATCCGGACAGGAAACAATCAAATTAAAACCGACTCCCCGATGACCTATGACCTTGACCCAATAACCCACTTAGTTTCGGTCCTTAGAATGAGAATAATGAGAATCTGTCTTTTTTTTTTTTTTTTTTTTGAGCGTGTGCATGTGTGTATTTAACTGATATTTTTACATGTAAAATCTCAGCTCAATTTCTTCCTTTTCTTCGAGCAAAAATTAGTTATCATACATAAATCAGATGTTGACAGCTTTATATATACTTCGAAACCAGTTCAACATGGATTTAATACCTTTTTTCCACTTAGCGCTGGCTGGATCAGGAGGGACATGTGATGTGTGTTGTATCATCCGGCAGCGCCAAGTACAGAGGCTGAAAATGGAGCCTACAGTGCCATCAATGTATCAATCAGATGCGTCGTTTCTATCTATGGTTCGTACATATAGAGAGAAATTAATAAAATGATAGTGTCAGATATTGCTCAAGATTTGTTTTGTAGTCGCCAGTTCTTTAAGAGAACATTATTTTGTCTTGTTTGTGTTCAAAAAGTGGATGATGAACAATAAGGAACGGGATTTTTTTTAACTTTCTCATCTCTCCGTGTGTGTGTGTGTGTGTGTGTGTGTGCGCGCACACACACACACACACACACACACACACACACACACACACACACACACACACACACACACACACACACATACATACATACATACATACATACATACATACACGCTCACATTAGAGAGAGAAAGTAATACACGGAGACAGAAACGGATGGGGGGAGGGGGGATAAATGGGAGAGAGACAGAAAAAAGTAGGAACAGGAAGAGGACTAAGACAGGACAGAGAGTGAGAGTGCTTTTTAGACAGGATATTTACACATTCCACATTTTCTGACGTCATTGTGTGAAAAAAATGCAACCTATACTCGTAATGTAGGCATACTGGCCGTATTAATCCCTGCGTTTATCTTAAGGCAATGAGAGAGAGAGAGAGAGAGAGAGAGAGAGAGAGAGAGAGAGTGTGTGTGTGTGTGTGTGTGTGTGTGTGTGTGTGTGTGTGTGTGTGTGACAGACAGTGTGTGTGTGTGTGTGTGTATGTGTGTGTGTGTGTGTGTGTGTGTGTGTGTGTGTGTGTGTGTGTGTGTGTGTGTGTGTGACAGACAAAGACAGAGTGTATGTGTGTGTGTATGTGCATGCACGTGAAAGGGTATGTGACTCTCTCTCTCTTATCTCTCTCTCTCTCTCTCTCTCCTCTCTCTCTCTCTCTCTCCCCCTGTTTTATGAAGGACTCTCCAGTCGGTCTGACAGATGAGTAGGCAGTCGCACCAATCATCAGAATGGGTCCTCACGTGTGAGAGGAGGTCTTTTGACTGAAGCGCACAATCGGCCTCAGACCTCACTGGGGACATCATTCAGTGGGGTGGAGCCCTCCCTTCTGTTTGCCTCTTTGCCTGAATGACAGCTGCTCTCTTTGTCTGATGAGTCCTCGTGCCCTAACGGTTTTTTGTTTGTTTGTTTGTTTGTTTTTTTTTTTTTTTTTTTTTTTTTATTTGTTTTTTGTTTTTGTTTTTTTTTTCTTGCAGGGTCAGATAAGGGGGTCAGACTCCTAGTTGATCGTGTCCATGTCACAGCTCTTGAGGTTGATGTTCAGACCGTCATCGTTCTTCTCTAAAGAACTGTCCGTGACACGCTGTCTGCCCTTCAGCCAATCACACTGGAGCACTTTGAGGACCCTACTGTGGTCCCATGCGAAGGACGCCACCTGCCAGTTGTAGCTGACCCTTGATGTGTAGACGCTCGATTCTTGATAACCCACACTTTTCCAGAACCGTGAAAGCTAGGCAGTCTGGCGCATTGACAGCTGTCCCACCTGAAAGTTATGTACTAGGAACTTCCTCGTTCTGTCGTTCTCTTTGACTCGGCCTTCTTTACAATTAGGTGAGGATTTATAATTTTGTTTTGATTTGCTTTTGTGGTAGGTTTTTTTTTTTTGTATCACCGTATACTGTTTTTCAGCCTTTTTTTTTGACTATCCGCCTTTCTTGGTTCTAAAAACTCATTTACATTTTTTGTAATTACAAATTATGACATGTCAGCATTTGTCTGTGCTATTAGGAAGTGAAAATCATACTGTCTGAAGTGGGCACTAGTTGGCCATTTTGCAGGATCTATTTGCCCAAATAGAACTTTCTTTCACGTACTTTCGTGGCATCGAAATGTTCTTCGTTATTTTTTCTAACCCTGTTACACACTCTGAGAATGACAAAATCAAGGGGAATGTCAAACTTTTTCATCGAGACCTCGTTATGTCTGCTACACGAATGTCAATGGCTAACCTATCTTGTCATGCTACGCTTGTGCTGTTTCTTTTTTTTTTCCACAATAGGTCATGTCTTTAATAGTTTGACCTGTTTTAGAGTATGACTTTTTTTTCCTATGTCAGTTTGAAAAGGTTCTGCGGAGTCGGCTGGATTATGACAACAACAACAAGAACAAGAACAATATAAATAATAATAATAATAATAATAATGATCATAATAATACCAAGATTAATAATACTACTATTACCACCACCACCACCACCACCACTACTACTACTACTACTACTACTACTACTACTACCATTACTACTACTACTACTACTTACAACATCAGCAACCAAAACAACAACATCGACAACAACAACTATGATAATGATAATAACAGTAACAATAATAATGATGGTAATAATATAAAGTAGTAGTCTTGATAATAATCATGATAATAATAACAGCAACAATAATGATAATAATGATAACAATCATCAGAATGATAATGTTAATAGTCGCAGTAGTAGTCATGTTAATAATAACAATAATGATCATAATAACATGGCATCAATAATGAGAATGAATAATAATAATGATAATAATAATAATAATAATAATAATGATGATGATGATGATGATGATGATGATGATGATGATAACAATGATTATGCTAATAATGATTATGATAATAATGACGATAATATGTTATGATACTTTTCATCATAATGATAATAATGAAATTAATAACAATCATCATCATCATCGTCATCATAATGATGATGATAATGATAATGATGATGATGATAATAATGAAGTCTAAAATGTCTAAAACAGATACATAAAGTACATTCTGTTTTTGTCCAATCTCTCTCTCTCTCTCTCTCTCTCTCTCTCTCTCTCTCTCTCTCTCTCTCTCTCTCTCTCTCTCTCTCTCTCTCTCGACAAAACTGTCATTGAATCCATTGCGAGGTTTTATTTGAAACACCGGAAATGGACAAGAGTTATGCAATAATATGGACGTAAATTGTGATGGTGTTAGATATATCACTCTTCGAAACCAGATAGCATTAAGTGTTGGACTGAAAGATCGCAAACATTTGATTATTTCACAAAATTAATTTCTCTTATCATTGTTTCTTCCATTCTGTAATCGATTTGGGAACACCAAAATATTGTGTAATGCTTTGAGTAATGCCCAAAATATCAAATTGTTGTAAAAACCTTCCCCCCCCCCCCCCCCCCCCCCCCCCCCCCCCCCCCCTGTCCAGATGACAATGAAGGGTCCAAATCTCTCTGTCTCTCTCTGCCTCGGTCAACTATCGAGGCATTTCTCTTTGTACTATTATAAATCGTCGACTGCAGGAATGGGTGGAAGAAAACAATCTTACAGGTGAATATCAGGCTGGTTTTTAAGCGTAATTATTGCACAGTAGATCACATGTTTTACTCTGATGGCCTTTGTTCAAAAGCAGTTTTCTTTAGATCGCAAATTATATGTTGCTTTCATTGATTTTGAGAAAGCCTTTGATTCTATAAACAGAAGTATTTTATGGCCTATTTTACTGAAAAAACGGGGTCCGAGGGAAAAATTGTTTAGATGCATAATGAGCATGTATAAAAGTGTGAAGGCCAAAGTCAGATGTGGAGGGAAATTAACAGATTATATCCAATGTACCAGTGGAGTAAAACAAGGAGATTTGTGCAGCCCAATACTATTTTCTCTGTTTATCAATGAATTTAACTTCCGAAGTTGTTAATAATGGGAGGCATGGTGCACAATTTACTACAGAAATTCTACAGTTGTTTATCCTTCTTTTAAGTAATATAATCGTGTTCAGAAAGGGTGGATATTTAGGTGTTCGAGAACAGTGGACTTACGATGGAATCCGGATGCCAGTAGTTAACATCTATAAATACCTCGGAATTTATTTTTCAACACGGCTAAGTTTTTCTGCCGCTTGTAAAGATCTTTCGAGCAGAGCTAAACATGCTTTGTTGTGTATTATGCAAAGGTTATCTACGTTAGGAAATAAATCTTTCATGTATTCATCAAACTGTTTGATTCTCAAATCCAGCCTATTGCACAGTATGGTGCTGAAGTATGGGGCTTAGAAAAAATGCTGCGCTACACTGTGAAAAAGTCCATTTATTTGCCCTGAAAAAATTTCTAGGTGTGTCTGTGCAGACACCAAACGATCTGATTTATGGCGAAACAAGTAGATATCCAATTTATTTAAATTCTGTTATAAGATGTATAGGTTATTGGTTAAAGTTACTTGAAATGGAAGACGTAAGATTACCGAAGAAAGCCTATAAGATGTTATTTGATTTAGATATGAGGGGCAAGGTGAACTGGGTGACAAAAGTCAAAATGAGATTATATGAATTAGGGCTGGGATATGCGTGGGTTAACCAGTGTGTCGGAAACAAGACTGCATTTTTGAAAATGCTTCGTATCAGACTTATTGATTGTAGATGGCAAGACTGGAATGCTCACATTCAAGATAGTAATAGATTTGATTTATACAGACACTTCAATCCACTACATCGCATCCCAACCTACTTTATCTATACAAATGGACTGCCATTTAAAGTACATAATGACAAGATTTAGATTTGGAGTGTCTGATATTAATGTTCATCGATATCGTTATCGTAAAGAGTGTACCGAGATTGAACTTGTTTGTCCTTTTGTGTAAAGAGGCTCGTGAAAACGAGGTTCATTTGCTGTCCCGCCTTGGAAACACTTAGAAGCCAGTTCATCCCATCAAAATATCATAGACACCCTTCTGTATTTAGGCTTATCTACTGGTCACTTCTGCTCGCGAAGATGTTATAAGACAATTTGCCATCTATTTGTATAAGGCGTTCTCTCGCCCAGTCATTGTTCGAAAAAAACATCATTCACAATTAATATTGACAACGTCCGGATTCCACAGAATAAAAGTCAGACAGCCAGACGGAAATCATAGTCCCACCTCTTACCGATAAGACATTAACAAAGATGAACATCACACACACACACACACACACACACACACACACACACACACACACACACACACACACACACACACACACACACACACACACACACACACACACACACACACACACACACACAACACACACACACACACACACACCACACACACACACACACACACACACACACACACACACACACACACACACACACACAACACACACACACACACACGCGCGTGCGCGCGCGCACACGCACGCACTCACACAAACACTCAACACACACACGCGTGTGCACACACACACACACACACACACACACACACACACACCACACACACACTCATGGGACACGTGAATGTGCACAAACACCAAACGAAAATAAAAGAAACAGGAATCCAAAAGAAAAAAAAAAAAAAAAAGTCCAAAAAGGAAGGAACAATGTGTCTGTGTTGTCCCACACATGTATGCTACGAATACAAATACACTACCGCGGCCATTTACCGCCACGACTGCCACTACAACTACGACTCTGCTACTACTGCTGCAGCTACCACTGCAGCGAATATCACTACTACTACAGCAACAACTACTACTACTACTACTATTGCTGCTGCTGCTGCTGCTGGCTGCTGCTGCTGTTGCTGCTGCTGCTGCTGCTGCTGCTGATACATGATTGACATAGAACACTTCATTGAGGATGAAGTAAACAGAGAGACAGACAGAGAGAGAGCGGACTTGGGAAAAAGACAGAAAGACGGAGACAGACGTACCCCCTCCCCACCCCTCCGTTCCCCTCCCTCTCTACCCGCTTTCTGTGACGAACGCCTTCAGTGTGTGACCTCTCCAGCTCACACTCATGTCTCCAGACTCCACAGAATTGGAAGTCAGAAGAGAGGACTGGTAACCCACCATTTAGATGAACATTCGGTCGGACCAGCGAGTCGCATAACGGCTGAAAACCGTCAAGAGACGAGCGCGTTAACCCTCTCGCCCTCCTTCTCTCCCACTACCTCTCCCCCTCCTCTCCCCCCCCCCCCCCCCCCTTTTCGTCTTACCATCCCACACACACACACACACACACACACACAAATTCTCGCGACGTGCTCAGACACAGTCAGGGAAGCGAGAAGCTTCGAGGGACACTAACAATTCACAACCCATGGAACCATAACATAAAAAAACGGCGACTGAAAGAGGTTAAACAGTAAACAAGTGGGGTAGTTTTTGCTCCCATAAGGAAACCTAACACAGAGTAACTTTTATTCAAGACTGGCACAGCCTTTTAAACTTGAATTTAGTCAGACAAATACAAAGACGAACAATCTAATATTGGGGGGGGGGGGGGGGGGGGGGGGGAACAAGCGCAGGCCAACAACTAAATTGTCTTCAAAGTAATGATTTGGCAAAACTTTTGAACTTAAGGAGGGGGGGGGGGGGGGGGGGCAGGAGGTTGAAGATGTAAAAACTGGGAGCATGAAATTAAAAATATATATTATTGCAGATATGAAAACTCTTCACTGGCTGCATAAGGGAACCATCGCAATCCCTTTTAAAGGCAGATATATTTGTATTGGACTGTTCCCTGCCTCATTTCATTTCCAATTTTGAAAGAGATTATACATAAATTATGGGGCTTATAGAGTTTCAGTTTTTCATCAGGGAGTTGTCACTGCCTGCGGGCTACTCCACATACGCGCATCTCTACCACAGCTGTTAAGTTTCGAGACCACACTGCGCATTGATTGACAGCTGATGCATTAATGAATACATGACGAGGGTTTCATAGGATACGATTTGGCAGATGTTGCACCTGCCCGTTAGCCCGAAGTCTTATTATCTACCTTGCATTGTGTAGGCCACTAGCATCCTTGCATATGTTTGTGTACGTGTGCACGTGCGTGTATGTGTGGGGTGGGGGTGGGGTGGGGTGGGGTAGGGGGGTGGGGAGGGTGGGCACGGGTCAATATGTGTGTGTATGTGTGAGTGAGTGAGTGTGTGTGTGGGGGGGGGGGGGAGGGTGAGCATGGGCCCTTACGTGTGTGTGTATGTATGCGTGCGTGTCGTGCGTGTGTGTGTGTGCGTGTGCGTGCGCGTGCGTGTGTGTGTGTGTGTGTGGGGGGGGGGGGGTATGCGGTGAATGCTTGCATGTGATGAGAGAGAGAGAGAGAGAGTGTGCGTGTGTGTCTGTCTGTCTGTCTGTCTGTCTGTGTGTGTCGGTGTGTGCGCCAGTGCTACAGTGATGCGTTGCATGTGTGTGTGTGTGTGTGTGTGTGTGTGTGTGTGTGTGTGGTGTGTGTGTGTGTGTGTGTGTGTGTGTCCGTGTGTCTGTGGGTGGGTGGGCATGCGAGTCCATATGTGTGTGTGGTGTGTGTGCACGCGCGCGCGCACGCGTGTGTGTGTATGCAGTGAATACGTGCATGTGAGGGGTGTGTGTGTGTGTGCCAGTGCGCGCAAGTGAAGCGCGCGTATGTGAGTGTGGTGTGTGTGTGGTGTGTGTGTGTGTGGTGTGTGTGTGTGTGTGGTTGTGCATGCGTGTGCGCGTGTGAGCGTGCGTGCACGCGCACACGCGCGTGTTTGTGTGTGTTTGTGTGTGTGTCTGTGTGTCTGTGTGTCTGTCTGTCTGTCTGTCTGTCTGTGCGTGCGTGCTGTGCATATGTGTACATGCATGCTCTGTGGACTTCAGTGAGCATGCTCCAGTATGCATGCGTGTGCGCATTTGTGCTTACATATATGTCAGTAGGTATGTATGCCTATGTATATGGACGTGCACTCGAACCCCTATACTGACAACCAGCAGAAATGGACTCTCATACAAATGCAGCCACATAATAAAGAAACTGTCCATCCCCGGCTCTCTGCCCCCTATTCCTTCCCCTCTCCCTCCTCTCCAACTCGCAGTATCTTTTATTACTTGCTCAGGAACACACTCAGCTTCTGATCTCTTCACAGTGATGATGAGTACAGCAGGCATAAAGGTTTTTAAAATTGAAAAACAAAACTTAAAACAAGACGTCCCCACTCTCACCTACTCACACCATGTAAGTAACACTAAAAAAAAAAAAAAAAAAAAACGGACGAAATAAGGGGCAGACAAATAGAAATTCGTGCTATGAGTAACGAAGAGAGACGCATATTTCACATAGCAACTCAGGAGATAAAAGGAAAACGCTGCCCTACAATATCATAAAGAGGTTGCAATAACGTCACTAGTCAGTAATCTAGTTACCAGATTCCCACACAACAGTGGCAAGAACATTCTTCTAAAAGTGCTGAAAAGTCAGGAGTTGCAGACATTCGTCTTCTGACCACTCGACTTAAATTGCAGTTGGTTCTTACGCTTGGGTGCTTTCTGTCCCAGGGGAGAGAGGGCAAAGTCATAAAAAAAAACCCAGTCGCATCCCATTAAAGCATCGAACGGCTCAGCGCACTCCTGTTTGCCCTACCATGCAAATCCAGTATTACACTGACACCTTTGGCATGACCTTCTTCTTCTTCTTCTTCTTCCTTCCCTCTCCTCTCTTCTCTTCTTCTTCTTCTTCTTCTTCTTCTTTTTCTCATCTCATCACCATCATCTTCATCACCATCATCATCGCACTTCCTCTTCTTCTCATCATCGCATCATCCGCCATCGTCACTTCCTCTTCATCATCGCCATCACTTCCTCTTCATCTCATCATCATCTCATCATTCATCACATCAGGGTTCTTCATCTTCTCTTTCTTCTCTTCTTCTCTTCTTCTAATCTTCTTCTTCTCATTCATCAATCTTCCATCTTCTTCTTCTTTTCTTTTCTTTGTCTTCTTCTTTTCTGCTTTTCCTCCTTCTCTTCCACTTCTCTTGGCTTTCCTGCCTCCTCCTCCTTCCTACTACTTCTTCTAGTTCTACTTCCTTCTACCCTTCGTCTTTCTTTTCTCCTCCTCCTCTCTTCTTTCTGCTCCTTCTCCTCCTCCTCCTCCTCTCTCCTCCTCCTCCTCATTTCCTGCTCCTCCTCCTCCTCCTCCTATTACTACTACTTCTACTATAATGGTGTTATTACTATAGTCATTATTTTCCATAGATCCCAAAGATAAGATACACTAAATATCTTCCAGCATTTCTTCTTCTTCTTCTCCTCCTCCTCCTCCTCCTTCCTTCTCCTCCTCCTCTTACGTTTTGCTTCTCCTCCCCTATCCTCCTCTCCTCGCCCCTCCTCCTCCTGTCTTCTCTCTCTTCTTCTTCTTCTTCTTCTTCTTCTTCTTCTTCTTCTCTTCTTCTTCTTCTTCTTCTTCTTTTTCTTCTTCTTCTTCGGTTTATCTTATCATCAGTTTGCCAAAATTATCGGCAACATCTTCTCCTTTGCTTAATCGTTCAGGTCCATCTTCGCCGTCAAGTGTCTTCCTTCTTCTCTGACCGTTGTCTTCTTCTTCACACCGTATTTTTTCATCATCATTATCATCATGATTAGCATTCTCCTTCTGCCTTCAGCAGCACCCGTATAATTTCTCATCATGATCATCATAACAGCAATATGTTCATCAAACGACCATGTTCATATCGTCATAATCATCTTTTTATGTCGTCATCATCATCACCACATTGTACTCTGAGTGTTGTCTCACTAGTTTTAATGACTGAAACTGAAAATGATCGTCATCGATCGTTATCATCTTCTTGGACAAATTTTTATCATCATCTACTTCTGCTTCTTCATTATCACCATTATCATTTTCGTTCTTCTTTTGTTCATAATCTTCTTTGTCCTTTCGCAAGATCAACACTAACATATTCGTCTTTTCAGTATCATCAATCGTTTCTTCGAGCATCCATCATCATAAATCCCCATCATCAATCATCCTCAGAGGACTCATCGAAAGAAGTCGAAGAAGAAGAAATCATCTTTTAGCATGTATAAACTATTACTACTTGATGCTACTGCCCAGTAACTACTTACTACTACTACACTACTACTACTACTACTACCATCAATACTATTATGTTCCTTAGTATATTACCGTGGGAGGATCTTTCTTCTTCCCCTTTCTTTCTTCTTTTCTTCACATCAATAGTTATCCCTATCATTTTCCTATTTCTCTTCTAATTCGTCATTCAGATGGTTGCGGGGCTGTCAGAGAAACGTAAATTGGCAATTCGACATATTTGGCTTCCTTTCTTTCCTTTTATTCTCTTCTTTTCGTTCTTCACCTGTTAGGGGTCTTTTTCCTTTTCTTCTTTTTCTTCTCTTTTTTCTCTTCGTTCTTTTTTGGTTTTCTTTCTTCCTCTTTGGTTTTTTCTGTTTTCTGGAGGTCCTTTCGTCCCCTTTTTCTTTTCTTTCTCTAGTCTTCTCTTCCTCTTTTCTTTCTTCTTTTCCTTCTTGTTTCGTCTTCTTTTCGGATCGTCTTTTTCTTCTTCCCTTCGATCTTTTCTCTTGGGTCGTCTTTCTTCTTTTCTCGTTTTCGTTTCTTCTTTCTTGTTTTTTTTCATTTTTTTTTTGAAAGAAGAATAAGAAAGCAAGAGAAGAAGAACGAGAAAAGAAAAGCATAAGGAGTTACAAGTATTACTACTACTACTACTACTGCTACTGCTACTACTGCTACTACTACTACTACTACTACTACTACCATCACTACTATTATTTGGTTGTTTTTTACCTTCTTCTTCTTCTTCTCTTTTCTTTTTCTTTCTTCTTCTTCACTATCAATACCATCAGTCTATCTTTTTCTTCTAATTCGTCCATCAAATCAGATGGTTGGCGGGGCTGTAATGATAAAACGGAAATAAAAATAATCGACATTTTTGGTCTTTTTTTTTTTTGTCTTTTTTTTTTTCACCCTTTTTTTTCTTTTTTCTTTCTTTCCTTTTTTCTTTTTTCCTTCCTCCTCCTCTTCTCACACATTCCTTCTTCGTTCTTTCCGCTTCTTTTCTTTTTTCTTTCTTCTTCTTGGCGCGTTTTTTGCACACTCAATCGAGGTGCAACACTTCTTTTTTTCTCAGTTCTGTGGCGGGCTTACACTGAGCCATCTTCCTGAGTAACTTTCATCGTCCTCTGGAATAGTCTCTTCATCTTCTTTTGACAGATGTCTGACTGGGTCCTTTCTGACAGACGTGGAAAGACGAGTCTCTTTCTTCCTTCTTGGCGCTTGAGGTGCACACATCAAGAGTCTGGGATGTCTGAAAAGATTTGCATGGAGTGGTGAGTTTATCAAGAGCATACAGCCTTTTTTCTGTCTCGTTTCCCGTGTTTTCTTAGTGGCATGACGCGCGCGTGCTGTTCGTTGCAACTGCCTAATGTACAGCCACATCCATGATGGTCTCGTCGAAGCATCGATACCGACAGGTCGCATGGAGCAATCGAGATCGTGAGGCAACCCGCTGCAGAAGACACTGCCCTACTTCTGAGTCATTCCGGTGATGTTCAATGATGCGTTAGGCAGCGCACACAAGACTCTGATTTCTCCTAATCCTGTTATCGCCTTTTTAACGTGGGTTTGAGAATGAAAATAGTGAGAGTATGAGTGAGAAACAATGACTCAATGACTCAATGATATTTTAATGTCAATAGCTGTGCAGCTGTTATGACATGGGGGCGTGAACTTATTACCCATATAAAGGAAAATGTATGAACAAAATTTTACCCAACAAGTCAAATTATTAGACATCTGTGTACACACTCACACACTCAAGGTCCAAACGTTTTAAAGTTGTGTTGGACAAAAGCAAAAAAACAAAAAATGGCATCTCATAAAACATTACCATTGATTGTCACAGAATCAAAGACCACCAGGCACTGAATAGAAAATAATGTTTACAATAGGAAATCAGGTTGGAAGCGATTTTTTTTTCTGATTTTACTAGCTTCGGCAATATAACTTGCTAAGGATTTGATCAGCGATTCGTTTTCAAGTGTCAGTATATGAATCAGATTGCAATTTTGTACAACAGGCACCTGAAACAAGCTAAATTTTCCGCGAATATGTTGGTAAGCATCACAATGGTATAAAAAGTGACTCTCATCTTCAGTGGTGTTTGCTTTGCAGACTGGGCAAGTATTTACTGTTGTTGTATCAAGCATAAACCATTTTTTGTTGGCAGACAAACCTAATGTTCTTGTTCGAAATCTCGCCAGTGCGCTTCTGTGCCATCTATCTGTTACCACCGATAAATATTTTTCAGGTTGCAGGTTACTCTTAAATGAAAGAAACCATCTGTATTTTTTTTCATTTCCTTCCATGTGAGAGTGCCAGTTTTGTTGAAACATACAGATCAATCTGTCTTTAAATTCTGAGATAAACAATTCATCGTTTCCTACTTCTTGGCTTAGCCAGACAATGCCAAACCCATTTTCAGTCAACAGTTTCTTTACATTGGATACCCAGTTAAACTTTCCATTCTCATGCTGTTGTGTACAACATTTTGTACGCCTGTTTACATAACCTTGTGTAAGGTAGTTTCAACAGTTTCAACCAATATTTATACATTTTACATAGGTGTGTATATATAAAGGATACCTTCCGGTTTCCGCATAAACCATTTTATTGGAAGAATGTAAGGGAACACTTAGGAAACGCTTGATTGCAAATGTATGGACACTTTCTATTTCGCTGTTGACCGGCCCCCCCCCCCCCTCTGCTGCTGCATATGTCAATATGGGTGTTATCTGAGTGTCAAAAAGTTTCCAGAAAATCGATGGTTCAACTGAATCTAATTTTCTCAGTGTTCTAAGAATTTCGATCACCCCTCTCTTTCCTTTTCTACACATTTCTGTCAAAGCTGCACTAAGACTGAGCTTGGTTGTGAATATCAGACCGATGTATTTATAACTGTTTGTCACTTTTACTTCTGTGTTACCGTACCACCATTTTTCGTGTCTAGAAAGATGACCCCCCATTCTAAAAATCATAATATTTTTTTTCTCCAGATTAACAGTTAATTGTAATCGATCGATCTGCTTCTCCTTTTAATGCTGTCAACTGGTTTTGTAAACCATTATCGTATCAGAAAGCAAAACAAAATCATCTGCAAACAACATCAGGAAAATTTCAACAGCATCTGGTATCATTTGAATACTGTGTCTGCCTCGTTTGTTGATCTCTATCGCTAATTCGTTGATGAAAAATGAGAAAAGCTGAGGGCTTAATAAACATCCCTGCTTTACACCACGCGGGCAGTCAAAGTAATCTGTTAATTTACCCTTTTGACGTACGCAAGCCACTACAGAATCGTACAGGTGAGTGAGAAACAGAGAGACAGATAGCCAGAGACCACGCAGAAGGAGAGAGAGACGTGATTCCAATACGACACATAATCCACTTCATGTTTGATACAGACAAGGTAAGTGCTTGTTATCGAGGTCAAGAACTAAAACCAGGGCTTGCTCTCTATTCATGCACTTCTTTTTTTCCTTACACAATAAATAAATACCTACGTCTTCTGACAGTAGCATGAAATGAACCGTATTTTTCCTCATAAACAAGCGATTGGGTGAATACCTTCCGGTAATCGTTCGTTTCTTTTTCTCCTACTCTAGTCTGTCCCCATTGAGGAGTTGCATTCAGCCCTTCATACATAGAAAACAACTGCTAAACACATTCCCATTGACAGTTCCATCTACACTGTTGAAGTAACAGCCTTGGTCCTAACTGTTGAAATGGGTTTACAGCTCAAAACATAAAGATTTCCTCACTTTCTGCTTTGGAGGCTATTGCCGTCCGTAACCTCGAGCACCCTAAACTGCTGAAGTTGTCTGAACTGTACATCTCACTGAACTCAGATGAATATAACATAGTTTTTGCTTGGGTTCCCAGCCGTTTGGGTATTCGAGGCAACGAAGTGGTTGATGAGCTTGCCAAGAGAGTGCCACAAAGAAAGAGTTGAGCAGATTGGCTATTCCTCACACTGATCTGAAACACAAAACCCATGCTTATATCAAAGACTTCTGGCAAGAGGAATGGAACTTGCAGACGAACACAAACTATTCAACTTCCGTTCAAACCTGAGTTTTTACCATGTCCCGATGTGGCCGTAAAGAAGAAACATTTTTGTGCCGTTTGTATACAGGCCACTCGTTTTACACCATTCTTATCTTTTAAAAGGTGAAGAAGCTCCATGGTGCATTTCATGTCATGTACCATTCACAGTGAAACATATCCTTTTAGAGTGTTGGGGCTTGCATGATGTGAGACATAAACACTTGACAGCAGGCTCCATGAAAACCTTGTTCAGAGATGTCCCACATAATGTGATCTTTGAATTTCTGAAAGAGATTAACTTTTTTGCTGATCTAAGATTTTGCGGAGGAAAGATTTTAAACACAACTTCCGGTGTGTTTTTAGGCGTGTTTTAAAGAATTGTGTGAATGAGGTTTTTCTTTTTTTTTTTTTTTATAATGACGTCAGTTGACTTGAACATGGTGACAGCCCCGATATGACCCTTTGCGATCGGCTGGGTAAAAAGCTACATTACCTTACCTGCTGGCAGTTGTGGCCTCGAAAGTATTCTCCATGAGCTGCAGTACATGTTGCTGCTTGGCAGCGTAAGTGCTAGCAACTCTGGTGATCTTGCCACCGTTCATTTCTGACAATCACGACCTCCATGTGGCATTAAAAAATGTTGTGAAAGCCGACAATTCGGTGATAGAAAATGGTGCAATTTTACTTTTGTATCAAACTTGAAGTAAAGGAAAGTGAAAGTAAATGAACACTGGTAAAAAAAAAAAATAACGCTTATACTCCAGCCTGCAGTGCAAGAGACAGAATCGTATCAATCGTCTGCGTACCATTTCCGTTGCGTCCCCTTTTTCTCTCTCCCTCGCCTTCGTTTTCTGTCTTTCTCTCTTTGCAATGGTGGCATGAAGTAGATTTCAGCCCACATAGCTGACCTACTCATTTAGTTGACATCCACCGAGTCTGGTGTTTAGAAAATAAGTAAACAAAGCAGTTTCAATCAATCTGGGGGGGGGGGGGGGGGGGGGGGGGGGGGGGGAGAGGGGGGGGGGGTTGCCATCTGGAGTGATGGCTGAGCTGCTCTTTTCGTGGATCCGTTGTCAACCAATCACTGAGATCAACAGGCTAGGTGTCCTCCTATTGTGTGAAAAATAAATCATTACGTTTTTCGTTTCAAGATTAAATGTCAAAGACAAACAATATCTATCTATCGTTTTTTGTGTTTTTTTTTTTTTTACAGAACTGAGTTGATTCTGAAGTCCAGTCATCTGTATCAGCACAAACAAGAAGTCATCTGCCGACAAGAATTAAAATATCTTAGCAGAATCAGGAATGCTACCAGAAATACAGCACAACTGAATGCCATGTTCAACAAATCGATTTACAAAGAAGAAAATAACTGAGGACTTAGCAGACTAAGACATTGGAATAACTGGAATAATAGCAGTGGTCACATACCCAAACTGACGCCTTATTGTACATACCTATCAGAACCTTGTAGAGCTTACCTTTCACGCCGGCTGTCCTCATAATCGGCCAGAGCACATTCCTGTTTACTGAATCGAATGCGTTTTTTAAAATCAACGAAAACAACATGAGGTGTAGCATTTTCAGCTTACACATTTTGAGGAAAAGCATACTCAAAAATATGCTCGACGGTACTGAACTCCTGCTCCCAAACCTGACTGTTCTTCTGTTATCTTGTCTTCTTCTCGTTCCGCCCGTTTCATTATCATTTTATGAAGCTTATGTGCATAAAACTCTTGCCGACAATGCATATTAAAGCTACGCCTCGATCATTGTCTGGTTAATTTACGTCTCCTTTCCAGTTTAGCGGCACAATGACAGATATCTATACCATTACGTGAGAGAAGCTCCCACATCAAACAGTATATTAATATTAGTAACGAGCAAATCAATAAATAAAACCTTAGTGTGTGTTACATTGCGCGTATGTGCGCGCGCACGCGCGCGCGAAAGAGAGAGAGAGAAGAGAGAGAGAGAGAGAGAGAGAGAGAGAGAGAGAGAGAGAGAGAATATGATTACAAATAAAACGCATGTAGAGAGACAGAGAGAGAAAGACAAGGAGGAGGAGGGAGGGGGGTGCTAATGCATCCTCAGTTTCAGCGTGTGTAAGTGCATATGTGTGTGTGTGTGTGTGTGTGTGTGTGTGTGTGTGTGTGTGTGTGTGTGTGTGTGTGTGTGTGTGTGTGTGTGTGTGTGCGTGTCTGTCTGTCTGTCTGTCCGTCTGTCTGTCTGTCTGTCTGTCTGTCTGTATGTCTCTCTCTCTCTCTCTCTCTCTCTCTCTCTCTCTCTCTCTCTCTCTCTCTCTCTCTCTGTGTGTGTGTGTGTGTGTGTGTGTGTGTGTGTGTGTGTGTGTGTGTGTGTGTGTGTGTGTGTGTGTAATTGACGTCAGCACTTGATCTCGCTTGATAACTCAAGGGAGACCATAATCATATCAGATAACTCTCTCTCTCTCTCTCTCTCTCTCTCTCTCTCTCTCTCTCTCTCTCTCTCTCTCTCTCTCTCTGATCCCATCATACTATGACGCAAATCGCCCAAAAATTACATCATTCATTCCAAGCGGTAATCTATCAACCGGCTCCACATTTCAGTTCGCAGCAGCGTTAGCAGCATAAAACAATCGACAAATGACACAATTACCTGACTTTTTCATCTGAAATAATTTCCCTAGTTATCATCATAATTATCAAAATGCCGATCGTTTAACACCATGCTGATTGATGATTAGGCTCATTTTGTTTAACCTAATATTAATCTATGTCATTTCTAATCCGATCAACATAAAGAATGGGTCGGGTTGTTAAAACAAAACGGGTCCATTAACAACGAATCGTTTATGTTTGATTTAATGAGGACATGATTGTTTTCAATGACACAGTTCGCTGATGCGCAGTGGGAATTAGAAACAGTTTTCACTTTGTTTTTTACGTGCATCACGGTGAATGATTTAAGAATATTAATGGAAGAGTGCGTGTGGGTGCGTGCGCGTGTGGGTGCGTGTGTGCATGTGTGTGTGTGTGTGTGTGTGTGCGTGCGTGCGTGCGTGTGTGCGTGCGTGCGTGCGTGCGCGCGCGCGCGCGCGCGCGCGCGCGTGTGTGTGTGTGTGTGTGTGTGTGTGTGTGTGTTGTATGTGATGTGTGTGTATGTGCGTGTGTTTGTGCGTGCGTGTGTGTGTGTGTATGTGTGTGTGTGTGTGTGCGCGCGCGCGCGCGCGCATGTGTGTGTGTGCGTGAGTGTGTGTGTGTGTGTGTGTGTGTGTGTGTGTGTGTGTGTGTGTGTGTGTGTGTGTGTGTGTCCTCCTCCTCCTCCCCCTCCTCCTCCTCCTTCCTCTCTCTTCTTCTTCTTCTTCTTCTTCTTGATGTGATTGTACCTGACGTGTTGTTCGTCACAATATTCACTAAAAATTCTGTACCTTTAATGTGGTAAAATTTCGATGCTTCAGCGTTGGATTACATTGTGTGTTCCTTGTGTGTGTGTGTGTGTGTGTGTGTGTGTGTGTGTGTGTGTGTGTGTGTGTGAGAATATATTTCAAATAGACTGTGTTGGCGTATACGGTGTGTGCCCATTGATAGATAAAACTAAAGATTTTTTAAAATGCAAAGGCAATGTTGTGTTAACGAAACTCTTATGCGCCAGACGCGCAGCGAATTGTTTGAAAATCTAGTAAGTAGTTTCGTCAACATAAGGCAGCACAGGTCCACAATACCACTGTGTTCAGTAATGCCAAAAATTCTCGATGCGGGTTGTAACGCTCTGGATACTGTTGGATGAATTGTCTTTACACCAGTCTCCGTCGCTATTGTTCAGAAATATATACAAGAGAAGGTCTGTATGGGAAACACTGGAGACTGCATTTGATCAAACGGTTTGACTGACATCTTTGGTCTGTCCTTTTTGTTTGTTTGTCTTTGTTTGTTTGTTGTTTTCTTTTTTCTTCCAAGTCTGGTCGTTTGTGAACATTGATCTCTCATTCTATTTCTGCAGTCAGTTCTGCTTCAAGCTGCAAAAAGAAGACCCAAACAGTTAGTCGTAAATGGGTCGTAGAGTGTTGTTTTGTTTATACTTCTGCCTTGTTCGTTATCATGGCTTTAGCTGAATTGTTTTTTTTTCCGTAGCCATACTTTTTTGTCTGTTTCAAACACATGTTTAACAGATGTTTACATGTGTCTAACTCTCGGGAAAGGGCGAAGAGGGGGGGGGGGGGGGGGGGGGGGGGGGGCGGGGAGGAGAAGAGTTGTCCCCCACTGCTGCTGGATCCTCAGATGACTCAACCACCCTCCCTTGAGAACTGGCCTTCCCTCTCGTCTAACTGATTCACCCCCTCTCTTTTAGATGGTTTATTTAGCATTCAGCTTTCCTTTCTTTGTAAATAAAAAAAATCTGTGTAGAAGTGGTGTGAGTGGGCCTCACGTGCTTCTGTTTGTGCATCGATAAGCGATGAAGACGTGGGTGAGTGGGTGCGATAAAATGGGGTATTTGTGCAGGTGTGTATCAGAGAGCCTTGTTTTTCAAGTTAGAAAAAAAAAACATATAAATGGAACGGAAACACGTTTCCAAAAAGCCGCGTGGGGAAAGAGAGACTACAAAACAGACAGCTAGCTATCCATTCTCAGCATTTAGTAAAGTCTCTCTAACTAGTCACGAGATTACAAAGACAAATAAAACAGCGTTGGCATGATGTGAATTGTACTGACAGAAAAGCAAGTGTGAAGCCTTTCTAGAACAAAGGCAAATGATGGGGCCATCTAGACAGAACTAGTGGACAACAGTGCAGCAGAAATACAGAAATCAAGGGAAAAAGCAGAATCAAAAATTGGGACAGAAAAGAGGACACTGCAAGCGCAGAGCTCCAGAAAACAGGGTTAGGCTTTCCATTCCCATGAAG
>JADBJO010004724.1:47500-60000 GCA_016801955.1 Conus betulinus
ATCTGTTTCGTATTGACAATAAACAGCACTCAAATTCCTACATTCCGATTAATTTTCTTTAATTCTTTGACAATAGCACTCACAATTGCACTCACGGCAAGACTGAATGATATATATATATATATATATATATATATATATATATATATATATATATATATATATATATATATATATATATATGTGTGTGTGTGCACAAGAGAACACATCATGCATTTCACATAAACAGACGCAGCAATAAAATCATGAAATCAGGATTTCATCATTTTTATATATATGTTCTCTCTCTCTCTCTCTCTCTCTCTCTCTCTCTCTCTCTCTCTCTCTCTCTCTCTCTCTCTCTCTCTCTCTAGTTACAATAAAAGTTTTGAACACAGCGCAGGCTTCCGAGGGTGGTGCAGGATTGCTCCCAGCTGGTTTATTCGGCAGTTGAGGACAGTACTGTTCTGGTCCCACTGCACCTTCTGGTGTATCTTTTTCTTGACTGCCTTTTGGCCGACTCTGGGGAAAAGCCCAGTGACAGTGAGGAAAGACTCACTGACCACAGAAAGTCCTGTTGTCAGCAGGAAAGACTGCAACCCAGGATTCTTTTCAGAGAAAACGTAAAGCCTCATGGCGAAAGCTTGACCGTGTCTGGAGTTGTACTGTCTTCACCTGTCGGAGGAACAGCAACGAGTGAGAATATGGAACGCACGCGGCAGTCGCTTGGCGGTAGTGTGTTTCGCTGGTGAGCTCTGCAGTCATGAAACAGGGGCTGGTGCACCCCATGGGAACGCTCCCGTGGAAGTTCTGTCGCGTCACATCCAATGGACATTACGCAATGGCATCCTCCACGGAGCAATTATGTCCCGTGAAGTCTTAATGGAATGCCCTGTGCGTGCCTGCGCTTTATGTCAACACAGTGCAAGCTTCCAAGGGTTGTGCAGGATTGCTCCCAATTGGCTGATTCGGCAGTTGAGGACAGTACTTCTCTGGGTCCCACCTGCACCTTCAGCTGTCTTTTTTTTTTCTTCAATAATATCAACATAATACTGACATTTTGTCCCTGGTTAGCAAAAATACAAGGTTTGCCCAGTTTCAGGTGAGCCTAATAATTCTATTTGGAACCAATCCATCCTTTCGTGTCGACAAAAGGGAATAGTTTGCACTCAGCTGTATACGTAGAATGCTATGAATACCATCAATGCCACAGTAACACACCTGACGAAATACAGATGCAACAAAACAATGCTTAGAACACTCATATCATTAAAATTAATCCCCAATGTTGCAAAATACACTGTTCACACCCACACACACACACACACACACACACACACACACACACACACACACCACACAAATACACACACGCACGCACGCACGCACGCACGCACGCACGCACGCACGCACGCACGCACGCACGCACACGCACGCACACACACACACACACACACACAAATAAAGATCATTTTGACGAGGAGGAGAGGCGTTAGGGACAGGAGGGAGGGGGAGGGGATGACTGGGACTTCACACACACACCACACACACACAGAGAGGAGAGGGAGAGAGGGAGAGACAGAGAGAAGAGGACGAGACGGGGGAAGGAGGTGAGAGGGGCACGAGAGAGAGGAGAGAGAGAGTGCATGGAGGGGAGAGCGATGGAGAGGAGAGAGAGAGCGAGAGAGAGGATGTGAGATCGGCGGGGGGGAGAGAGAGAAGACTTGTGGAGGAGGGTGAGAGACGGGATGAAGGGAGGAGATTTTGAGAGAGAAGTGGAGAGGCGAGAGGAGAGGCCGGAGAGGAGAGAGAGAGGCTGAGGAGGAGAGAAGGGAGAGGAGAGCAGGAGAGGAAGATGCGAGAGGAGAGAGGCCGAAGGAGGAGAGGGAGGAGAGCGGGCGGAGAGGGAGAGAATGAGACGAGGAGAGGGGAGACCGGGGGAGAGATGGGAGGAAGAGGAGATGTGGAGAGGATGAGGGAGGATTGAGGAGTAGGAGGCGTAGAGGAGGGGAGGAGGGAGGGGGAGAGAGGAGGGACGGAGAGAGGGGAGAGCCATGAGGGAGAGAAGAGCGAGAGGTGAGAGGAGAGGACGGGAGACGGGGATCCAAGTAAAGGTTGTTCTGCACAATTCTTAGCCACTGACAATGCTTGAGTTATTGAACAGCAGAGCTGACCACTCAGACTGTTCCATATCTTTGATCTCCCTTGCATCCTTGAATGGATCCTCAAGCATAGGCTCAAAGATGTCCCTTACATTTTATACTGTTTGCATAATGTTTTTTAGTTTTCAGCAACTTTTTTCCTCTCCACACTTTTTGCTGCTTTGGGGGTGCTGTTGGATTCTTTTTTGAACCCTTGGTGGTGAGAACACCCACAACATTATGAACTGTGGTGTGTCTCTGTTTGACACCAGGAGCGCAGACAGAATCAGCCGTGTCACCTTGACGAGTCCGATCCAGTGGACGAAAGGCCTAAGAGTAAGCAACACAAATAGATCTGCATTAGCAACACAAAGGCCTAAGGGTAAGCAACACAAATAGATCTGCATTAGCAACACAAATAGATCTGTATTTGAAAGAGAGAGAGAGATTACGATGGTTTTCTCAGACAGCTAACGAAGAGTTTCTCATTATTTATAATATATTTCCCACGTTTTCTTCGTCTTCAATTTTTTTTTCTCTGAAAGTTCAAATCTTTGGCAAGTCATTACTATAATGATTAAAGAATTGTTAGCCTTCACTTGTTTACCATCCATACGTAATTGTTCAGCATTATATACATATATAGACGCGTATATATAAATTTACTTATCTATGCAAGTACGCCATAGCACATAGATACACAGACGGGAGCGTGCGCAGGCATTCACATACAATGTTGCCGATTTCAATGGAAACAATGCGTGCAAGCGTTGGTACCATGTTAGCAAAAAAAAGACGGTATCACACACCATTCACAAACAGAATTGCTGAATAGAGACAGACCCGAGCATCTCACACGACAGGCGGCGATCTTCTTGTTGCACAAAACACGCATACAGGAAACGCGGAGGCTTAATTAATTCCAACTGAACACTAGGCTCCAGGTCGATGCATGTTCTGGCAGTCCAGGACTTTCTTCCTTCGAGGATGTCACACAGTGCCCGCACGTAGTTTTGCTCCTTCTTCTGTGGCAGATCTTCGTCTCCATCCCCACCACAGTCCATCATGACAGCTGCGCTCCTCATCCCCTCTGCGTCCCTCTTCACACCAAGACCGATGGGCCCCCATCCTCAGGGATCAAAGTCTCACTGTGCAGGGCCGCTTCTCTATCATCCTTCAAATCCTCCCTTAAAACTACTCTCTTCACATCCTGATTGATGATGTCCCTTCATCTCCTTTTTAGCTGCGTGTGCGTGCGTCCACTCGTGTGTGTGTGCGCGCGCGCCTGTGTCCACGTGTGAGTACGTGGGGAAGATATTGGTGTGGATGTGAATTTATTATTGTATGATTAGATAAATGCCTTTTGATCTCTGAGCTATAAAGTTTGCGGGTTTTTTTTATTTATTTGTTGTCGTTGTTTTTGTTCCCTTTAATTGCATTCTGATTGCTGTAGACGCTTAGGTTATATATGAGGGATGTTGGTGACGATAATGATGGTTAGAAAGGAATGGAAATGATCAATGGGTGAAGGGCTATCGTTGTTGCGGGGGGGGGGGGGGGGGGGGGGGTGATAGAGAGAGACAGGGAGGGCAAAGGGGGGGGGGGAGTGAAAGCTCATATCTCTTCACCTACACATATGTAAACATAGAGAGGACGGATGGGAAAACTCATGCACCAGTATTATTGGACAACTAAACAATACTGTTGGATGGTGATCATTGTCGTAAGTAAATAATGTGTTGGCAATAATATGATAATGCTGGTTGGGAAGAAATGGAAATGATCAATGAGGACATGTCTTTAAAAAAAAAAAAAAAGAAAAAAAAAAAAAAAAACCACTCATACACAAAGGGAGAAAAAACATGTAAACAGTATTATTGGTGGATGATGATCATAATGAGACTAATAATAAGAAGTGAGATGGTGTTGGTATTAATATAATATAATATAACAATATTGGTTAGAATGGGAAATTATCGATGAGAAAAAGGGTTGACATGGCAACAACTACAGAAACAACAACACCACACACACACACACACACACACACACACACACACACACACACACGCACACACACACACGAACGCACGCACGCACGCACGCACGCACGCACGCACACACAAAAGGGGATGCCCACCAAACAGAACTAATGGGTGGTGATCATAATGATAACAGTTATATTTGGGATATTTTGTACTAAAAGTATGCTTGGAAATGGAGAGAGAGAGAGAGAGAGAGAGAGAGAGAGAGAGAGAGAGAGAGAGAGAGAGAGAGACGGGGGGGGGGGGGGGGGGGGTACTCGTTCTTCGCTTTTATTGTTCTAAATGTTGTTTGTTTTTTTTTGCCTGAAGAAGGCCCAAGAGGTCGAAATGCATTGTACATTGTCCTGTAATCTGTTTGTCTGTATCCTCTGGGGGAACTAATACCCTTTCCATTTTAAAGTTTTTGCTTCATTTTTCACCCTCAGTCACCTTGTGTTAAAACCAGCCTTCCATGCCCTAGTCATTAAATATTATTCCACTTTGGGAGTGACTCAAAAGACGAAGAAGGTATCAGATATCATGAGACGAACAGCCTCAGTTTTTTCAAGAACTAGTCTAAAATGATATCAAAACGTGCTGCTGAAAAGTTCTTTTTTTTTTTGATATATGAAATCTTCGAATTCTCTTCAGAAAATGTTGAAAAATACCTGAAAAAAATTTTTTTTTAAATCAGAGGGCTGAACATAGTGAAAAAATGTATTCTGGTGTGGTCTTTCATATGAGGCTCATGTTTCATTCATATCCAGGGAACTGGGGGTAAAAAGTAACCTTAACGACATGTAATAATTTAATAATATAACAACGTTTGGATTTTGCAGTAGACTTGTTTTTTGTGTTTGAACAAAAACTTTAGAAGACCCCCGCCTAATATCTGCTAATGCCATTGCCACCCCCCGCCCCCGACCACCCCTCACATGCAACGACAACCGTTATACCCTGGAATGAAACGTTCAGAGGAATGTGTCTCTCTGTTTCCTCGATCTAACATCGCATTTTTTTTGTTCCCAAGTTTAGGGGATCTTTAATGAATAGGTCTACCTTTATGATTCTGAACGAAGTAGGTGATTTAACCTGGTTGTATTTAGTGTACTCAACCTGGTCACATCTACGCCTGGAGATTACTGTGTTTCACATTTTGCTTTACAACTGCATATTTATTTTGTTATTTCGTTTCTTTTTACACGGCAACGAATTCTTTTTCGTTTTTGTCTTCTTTCCTTCTCCCTCTTCTTTCTTCCTTCATTCCTTTCTTTTTTTCTTTTTCTCTGTCTGTCTGTTGTTTTTTTTGTATAAGCAGCACATTATCAGAGTGAGTGTGCCACTAACACCACACATTAGAAATTAACAAACCCAGACACATTGTATCAAGTGCCAAAACACTAAAATCAGCAAGAATATGTCCATTAACTTTGTGAGAAAACATACATACTATGCATGGTGTGTAAGAGACTGGTTGAAAAAAGACAGAAAAAAAAAAAAAAAAAAAAAAAAAGAAAAAAGGAAAAAGAGTTATTTGAACCTTGAGGATCTGACGTTTTAAAAACTGCTAATACGATAAATGCAAACAAGTTGTGTACAGAACCTGGGTATACTTTCATGTAGAAACAGATACAGTATCAGAACAACTCGTAACTGGACCCACGCTGTTTGATTGTACAAGTCAAGCGGGGCGGATTAGCTGTCAGAGGTTCCGAGTGTCTGGGCAATGGTATGGTGGAAGGCAGTGCCCTCCCCTTTCCCTCCCGCCCCTTTCACCTCCCTGGCCTCAGTCAGGTACGTATTTATTGCTGTATAGACGGGGGGGGGGGGGGGGGGGGGGGGGGGGTGGGGGGGGGGGGGGGGGGGGGGGGGGGGGGGGGGGGGGGGGGGCTAAACCAAAAGTAATCCGACCCAAACGAGATGTTCGAACTTGCTCTGCCTGTAAGCGCTGTAACCATCTGACAACAACAGTTCTCTCTCTCTCTCTCTCTCTCTCTCTCTCTCTCTCTCTCTCTCTCTCTCTCTCTCTCTCTCACCATCTGACAACAGTTGCCTCTCTGTCTATCTATCGATCTATCTATCTATCTATCTATCTGTCCGCACAAAGGAAGCTAGTACAAAAAGTCGAGCCATTCCAGAAAATTCTGGACCTTGACAACGATAAAAGCACAAAGAAGCTTTGACACAATGCAGGACATTTATGATGTGCCACAAAGGGCCGTTTATAGGGTTCACGGTCTGATACAGAGTACACGCTCCTAACGGCCAGCATCTGTGTCTGTTTAGTGTTCATCTGAACAGAAAAGGGGGGGGGGGGGGGGGGCGGGGTGACGCTGGAAACCCCTGTCCTCGGAGAGTTTCTGATGTCACGTGAGAAGAGGAGGCGACCTACACAGCCACATCAACGCTTCAGCCATCAGCCCTATATAAGCACACTGCATGACCTGTTGGTTCGGATTGAAATCTCACCCGTCCCGTCATCATCATCATCAACGTCCTGTTGGCTCGGCTTTCGCACGCGGTGCCAGTCAGTTTGGTAGGTAAGAACGTGTGGTCAGTGTGTGTGTGTGTGTGTGTGTGCGTGTGTGTGTGTGTGTTTGGTGGGGGGTTTTTAATGTTGTTGTTGGTTGGGTGTTGCTGTTGTTATTGTTGTTGCCGTCGTTGTTGTTCTGCCATTTCTTTTGAAGTGGTTACCTTTATGCGTTTCGTCCGTTTCCGTGCATTTCACAAAAAAAAGGAAAAGCATGTTGCCTCGGTCTCTCCAAACATAGCTTGAGCGAAGTCAAAGAAAATTTAGAGAGAGAAGAAGAAGAAGAAGAAGAGAGAATGGAAGGGATGCCAAGCGCTCTGTCGAGAAAGAAAAAAATAAAGAAAAGAGCAGGAAGAGAAAGCTAGAATGCAGGAGGCCCAGCACCTAGTACCCAGAGGTCAGCATGCGACTAAACATTTTGTGTTTTTCTTCTCCAATGTTCAATCGTTTCTAGGAGGGGCCTTGTAACCATTTCTTTGTAGCTTCTATGATTACTTTTCAGCTTTACTGAAAAACAGCCTAGTGGACACATATCCACATTACATTTATAGAAGGAGTAAACATTTTTTTTTTCAACCAGAAAAGAAAAATTGGCAATTTCCATTTGCTTTGTTATAAGCAAATACGTCTAAAAAAAAAAAAAAAAAAAAGCTTCATAGGATTGAATTTAGTCCTAACATTGCAACACTTCGTCAAATTCCGTTTTAAGTACGTGTCTGATTCGTTGACGCATTCCTATTCCCAGTGTCATAAAGAAGCAGAGAAGATATTGTTGTCTAGATGAACAAGAGCATTGGATCAAATTAGAAGGACATTACAAACAAATCTAGACCTGGAAAACCTAAAATGCAGAGCACATGTAGACATCTTGGAGTTACTAGAGAAAATCTGAAGAACATAACCACAAACTCTTAACTTGTGTGAAGATCATTGCATGGGCAAGGTATCGGGTTTTCGCCATTTCCACATTTCCAAAGCGCGTTGAGAATGCCACTCATAATAAACTATACACAGGGAGTCATACGATCCATCCAGCAAATGTTCATCGTTCTATTCTCCTTTCATTTCTAGGCTAGAACCCCGTGCTTCACAACTGTGAGATTGTTGCATAGGCGAATGTGTTTAATCCTAGCATTAAGGTAGTCACACCCGATTGTGTAAATAATGTCTAAACACGACTTCTGTGTGCATGTTTTATTGTTTTGCAATCGATCCCTTCCGCACATGATGGCCTACTGTTTATACGGGTGTGATGTTGTTGTTGTGTTGTTGTTGTTTGTTTCTTTATTTCTTTCCTTGCTTGCTTGCTTGCTTGCTTGTTCGTTTGTTTGATTTTGTTTGTTGGCTGGTTTTCTGAAAGACGAAATAACCCGTTAACGTGCGTGCAGATTCTTTGCGTGCGTTCACTCATGGGACCTCTCGGTTTTTCAGTCTGATTCGAATGACTAGGAGGAGAACGGAGTCTGCAGTATCGTGGACTTTTGAAGATTAAAAAATTCTCATGAATCAAAGTTCACTCCTCCCCAGGCTATGCTGATGAGACTAGTTTGGTGACAGATGCTTCTTATATTGTCCGTCCGCATAGAAAATGTTGTATATTACGTAGTCGTGTGTGGGTGGGTGTGGGTGTGTTTGTGTATAGGTGTGTGTGTGTGTGTGTGTGTGTGTGTGTGTGTGTGTGTGTGTGTGTGTGTGTGTGTGTGTGTGTGTGTACGTGAGTGTGTGTGTGTGTGTGTGTGTGTGTGTGTGTGTGTGTGTGTGTGTGTGTGTGTGTACGTGAGTGTGTGTGTGGTGTGTGTGTGTGTGTGTGTGTGTGTGTGTGTGTGCGTGCGCGCGCCAGACCTTTTTGGTATGTTTTTTTTTTTTCCTTTTCGATGCTAAAATGAATCATCACTGTTCTTTTTATAATTAGTTCTATATTGTGTAATATTGCTCTATGTTAGTATCTTTTGCTCCTAAAGGATCAAGGCCAGATGAAAAAGAAACAACTTCTTGCTTATCTGTTATCCTTGGGAATGAAGATTATCAATCAACGAATCAATCAGTCTCTCTCTCTCTCTCTCTCTCTCTCTCTCTCTCTCTCTCTCTCTCTCTCTCTCTCCTCTCTCTCTCTCTCCCCCCCCTCTCTCTCTCTCCCTCTCTCTCTCTGCCCTCTGTCTCTCTCTCCATCCTCTCTCTCTCTCTCTCTCTCTCCTCTCTCTCTCTCTCATCCTATTTCCTATAACATGATTAAGCATTTTCCTGAGAGTCTGTTATCAAAGTTGTTGGAGTTCTTTCAGATTTGCTGGAATACTGGAATGCTCCCTACAGATTGGAAAAAAGCTACTGTCATCCCAATCCTTAAACAAGGAAAACCTAAAACTCTTCCCTCTAGTTTTCGACCTATTTCTTTAACACCTCACATTGGAAAACTTTTTTGAAAGAATCATGAAAAACAGAATAGAACATTTCCTTGAAAAAAATGGAGTCTTGCCTTTATTCCAGGCTGGTTTTAGGAAAGGTAGAGGAGTCACAGACCACATTGTCCACTTATCCTCAAATGTGAAAAAAGCTCTTGCCAAGCGTCATTCGACCCTTGCAACGTTCTTTGATGTTCATAGAGCCTACGATTCAGTATGGCATTCTAAATTGTTGTTCAAAGCACATGAAGTAGGAATACGAGGTCGTTTTTTTTTTCCAATTTCTAAAAGCTTTCTTATCGGACAGAACTATCCAAGTCAATCTACATGGAGCTTTATCAACTTCTAAGACTATTAACATGGTGTTCCCCAGGAAGTGTAATCGCTCCAACACTTTTTCTCGCTAATGCTTTACGATATTAAACAGGTTAATACAAAAGGTGCCACATTAGCTCTATATGCAGATGATATTGCTCTGTGGAGAAATGTAAACTGCAATTTTTCCAACAACGAAGCTATCTCTATAAGGGTTGATAATAATTTGATATACCCAAGCAAACAAGTTAAGTTTCTCGGAGTAATCTTCCACTATAAACTTTTTTTGGAGTAAACATATTAATTTCCTTGTAGAAAAGGCTAGGAAAAAAAAATTGGTTTATTACGTGTTCTTTCTGCCATACCTCTGATTAACTGGGGATCTAATCTCGTCTATGTCGCCTCAGGGTTAGTTCGTTCAATTCTGTCATATGGCCAAGAAGTTTTTTTTACAGCTGGAAAGACAGATTTACACAAGCTTACAGTATTGACTCGTTAGCCTTTAAAATTGCATTAGGACTTCCCCGATGGGCTTCATTTGATTTGACGTACAAGGAGGCTGGTGTGTTACCCTTAAATGAACACAGGCTAAGTTGCGCCTGTAATTTTACAGTGAGGGCTAGAACCATCCCAAATTCAGTAATGACTGAACTGGATGGCAGTACGTATATTTCAAGAGAGATCCGTAACAAATCGGTATACATGTCCCTAGGTGATTATGTTTCCCCATTGTTTCAGAACTGCAACCTGTCTCTTGATGGTATTGCCCAGGTTCCATGTTGTTCATACCCTTCGTGGGTTGTCAGAGCAGGCTGAAATAATCTACTCTTACGGAGATTTAAATAAAAAAGATAATCCTCTGTTACTATCATCCTATGCCAAAGACTTGATAGACAGGAAATACGATTCCCATCTCTACACATTTTCACGGATGGTTCTGTTTTAGATTCTTCCGATGTTGGGGCTTCCTTTGTAATACCAGCGCTTAGCATCAGAAAGAAATTCCATATTACGAAAGGATGTTCTATATTTACAGCAGAGTTATTTGCTATTTGAAAGCACTAGATTTTATACTTGACATGCCCGTTATACATAGACAAATACTTATACTATCGGACTCAAAATCAGCGCTTACGGCTTTACATTGTCAATCAAAATCTAGTCGTTCAGACTTGGTGTGTGAGATCTTATTTCTCATTCATCAGTTATAACCCGGGGTATCGATGTAACTCTGTTATGGGTTCCAGGGCACTCTAGTTTACGTGGCAATGATTTAGCTGACTTTTATGCTAAGGAAGCTGCAAGAAATAAATCTGATGTTTTGAATTGTGATATCCTTCTTTCTTCATCTGAAGCTATCCACATTCTGACAAGTTCAATCTGGAACATAAGACAGAAACAATATCTGAAGATTCAGCTCGGAAGCACAGATGGGATATGACGAAACCAACAAGCAAATGCTGTAATCCTCCAGGGCCAATCCCAAATCGTAACCTTGTACATAGGCTGCGGGTTAATGGTTGGTTAGGTAGGTATTTTAAAACCGGCACCTGCTTGTGCATGTGGTCAGACTCTCGATATCCCTCATTTTTTTATTTGACTGTACTAGTACAAAAAATCACTTTCAGCCTCTTCATGATAAGATGAAGTCCTTCAAGCTTCCGTTGACTTTGTCAAGTGTTTTTAATCCCAGTTATGAGAACGGCTGGAGCCTGGCAATGTTGGCTGTTACTCTCTTATAAATCTCATCCACTTGGAAGATATTTTTAATTCTTCCACCGCCCCACCCTCTCCTCGATGCCTCCCTCCCCCCCTAACAGGTTTTGTTTGTTTGTTTGTTTGTTTGTTTTTTAGAAACCAATTCGCGAATTTTTGAAAAATGTTAAAATCTTATTCTAGGCATATTCCATATCAGTATGGTTCGGCGTCTAATTTGCACGTAGAGCAAGGCTTTTTCCCCCCCCCCCCCCCCCCCCCCCATCTTCCTCCCTCTTCTCCCTTCCCCAATCCATATACACCCATAAGCTGTTCGACTCTTACGAGTAATATGTCAGCCAGTTCCATACTTTAATGACCCTTGACTACCATGTATTGGATATACATGTAGTCACACAGAATTGGTGTTTCTGAATCCGGTATATATGGGCTCAGTGTGTGTGTGTGTGTGTGTGTGTGTGTGTGTGTGTGTGTGTGTGTGTGTGTGTGTGTGTGTGTGTGTGTGTGTGTGTATGTGTGTGTGTGTATGTAAATTATCTCCTCTATAGGCTTATTGCTTTGATGTTTGGACAAACGAACGAATGAACGAAGTTTAATGCTGTTAGGCTGTAAAAGCCCTTTAAGCAAATCGGCGGGATGTACAACACAAAAAACGCGACTCAATTTCGATTTTATTAACATGGAAACCACAGCAATATCCTTTTTTTTCACTTTACGTGACGATGAAATCATGAACGAGAAAATGTCACTGGTGTTCACTGTCAGTTCTGTAGACGACGGTCACCCAGGTAAACTGGATCAGTCCGTGGACAGCGTGCAGCCGCCATAGAGCACATGCTTGGGTCTCTGCATGCTTCGTGTTGCCGATGCGTCTTCCTTTCCAAATGCAGGACAATTTAAGACTTCCTCTTATGACATGTGTCTTTCTTCCTGCCTGGTTTAAACCAAAAAAAAAGCGATCGTCTTCCGAACACGGATCGCAGGAATATTCTTGAACGACGTCGTCTGATTCACACAGCAGCACACTTACATCATCCGTTTGATGGAACACATCCTTCCGAAATACTTTTTGTCTATAGCTTGCTCCAAACTTGTGTCGATGTCCGACTGGTGGATTTCTGGGCCCCTGCTGTTGCACACCGACGGATCGGGGTGCGAGCACCGAAGCGTATCCTGAATGGGCGTGGATGTGTATGTGCGTGCGCGCGTATGTGTGCGTGCATGCGTGTGTTTATGAGAGTGAATGCATGTGTGTACGAGTGCTCGAGTATGAGTGTGTGTGTGTGTGTGTGTGTGTGTGTGTGTGTGTGTGTGTGTGTGTGTGTGTGTGTGTGTGTGTGTGTGTGTGTGTGTGTGTGTGTGGCGTGTGTATGTCTGTGTGTGAGTGTGCAAGTTT